>RJWJ010049712.1:0-10137 GCA_004363605.1 Indri indri | reverse complement strand
TGTCCTGAGAGAGAGGAGGTGCTGAACAGGGGCTGCTGGGTCATGAAGGGCTCTGACTACCACGCTGAAGGGTGTCTTTTATCTCTTCGATACAGTACAAGGAACTAGTACAAAAAGGTGAACAGTCTTCTGGAAGCTATGGTGGCATGTAAACAGCTGAGGACAGAAACTCGATCAGTGGACGACTTAGGACCAGACAATAAGAGAGGAGAAAGAGCTGGGTAGAAGTATCTCCCCAAACCCACCAGTCTACAGGCTTCGCCAACACTTCAGGGAGGAGAAATCGGCAATTAGTCCAGAAGCACACCAGAATCACGCTTTTTTGTGATTGGTAGTCTCCTTCAGTAGATACATACATCTGTTTATGTGTCCATATTATTCCTTAGCCAACTGCATGTTATTTATTACAAAGTTTGCATTAATGTACTCTCAGCTACTCCTTGTTTATTCACTTATTTATTCTACATGTACTTATTGAGCTTCTGGCAGTGCCAGGTGCTGAGGATATAATACATGACAAAACAATTACAGTCCGCCCTACAGTCTGGAGTGGGAGATTGACATTATTCAACTAATCATACTAATAAACATAAAGTTACAACTGTGATAAGTGCCTTGAAGTGGAAATACATGGTGTTATGAGATCATAGTCTTGAGGGGCAGGAAAGGCTTACCTGACAAGGTGGGTTTTAGGCTGACAGCGGAAGAATGAACAGCAGTTAACTAGCTATAGGGCAGGGGACAGTAAATAGCACCTGTAGCAGGTGGGGCATGGTGTATTTAAGAAACAGCAGCTAGTGTGGCTGGAGCCCATGGAGCAAAGGGAAGTGGAGCCACAGAGATGGGGGAGTAAAGAGATTCCAGACTCCACAGAGCCTTGCAGATGTGTTAAGAATTTGCTTTTGTTCCAAGAGCAATGGGAAACCAATGGAGAGTTTTAAATAAGAGGTTACAGCACCAGATTTGTGATTTGAAAAGATTATGCTGGTTGCATCAAGGAGAATATATTGGAGGGAGCCAGAGTGGATGTGGGTGTATAGACCTGACTCTCGTGGGAATATAGGCTAAAAATGGTAGTGCCTTGGATGAGGGTGGTGACAGTGGAGGTGGGAAGAAAATAATTCAAAAGCCATTTAGGCAGTAAGTTTTACAGATAAGTGATGCATTGTGTATGAGCAGAGAGGGAGAATGAGGTCTCCTAGACTGTGTGCAACCAAGGAAGACAATATTGGATCATATTTTAGGGGAAGGATCATACGTTCAGTGTTGGTCATATGGCTATGGAGCTGAGAGGAGAGTTCTGGACTGAGACATAGGTTGGGAGAATTGGCATTAAGGGAGTGATTGATGCCATGGTATGAGGAATCTTAGGGAGAGAGTGAGGACCGAGGAGAAATTGAGCTAAGGAAAGCCTTGAGGTGGTCCAGGCAATGGAGGATGTGCTTTCAGAGGAGCCCCAGAGAGGCCAGCTAGAGACGTAGGAGAAAAATCAACAACATGAGGCATGAAAGACAAAGGAAGAGATTATTCCAATGGGAAAGATGTGGTTATCAGTGATTGCCATGGAAACATTAAATAAGATGAGGAATGAAAATGAAAATTGGGTTTAGTAACATGGAGGTTGTCATTGGCCTTCATGAGAATTGTTTTGTCGTGGGAAGGGGGAAGGTGCCTGAATGGAATGCCTTTTATAAAATTAGTAGTAAGGACTCTTTCATGTAACACAATGGAGAGGCAAGTACACTGGATGGATTCAGCATCTGTGTGTGTTCAGAGTGACAGATGTAAACATCATCTTTTATGGAATGGTATGGAAATAGCCCCTTCCTGTGGGCCACATGTCATAGACATACACACACACACACACAGAATGTACTGTATTTTAAGTACTCTGAGGGTAGGGTCATGTCTACCTATTCCTATTTCATCTTTGTAAATAGAGGGTATTCAATAAAGAGTTATTAAATTAGTATATTTAAAAATCTTTTAAAACACATTAAATATTCTGAAAGTGTGTTGCCAAAATTTTCTTGTGTCGATGGAGCAAAATGAAAGAATTATAAGACCTTATGTTGTTAAAAAATATTTTACTTTTATAGTCATCCCATAGAGAACCTGAAAAAGAAATAGAAATAGAAATGCTCAAATTTTCCCCCAGAAGGCTGTATCTGATTAGCTTTAGTAGATATTGAGTGCCTTCAAAATTCCTGCTAAGGTCGAACTCCTTGAATATAATTTATTCTGTGTTTATCCTCTTGGGCAATGAGAATAAGCATTTGTCTCAAACTTATATTATCCCCACTTTATTGAACCACTCTGCAAAAACTGAAGGATGATTTATGGTAATGTTTTATAACAGCCAGTATTAATAAAATGGCTAAAGGTTTTGCAGTCTCTTCAAAGACAAGACTCTAAATTTTTGGAGAAAAAAGGATATTATGGATTGCAATTTACAAAAGCTGGGTTAAATTCACTTCTCAGTCACAAGAGCCATCCATTTGCTTGCATTTCTGCCAGTTTGTAAGGGTAATTGTGTAAAAAATGTTGAATGTTTCATGCTTATTTAAAGGCCATTTTAATCTTTTGTGGCTATTGATAGGTTGCTTTATAGAATGTCATGTAATTTCAAAAGAAGGATCTATATGTCTCATTATCCACGGCAATAGTTCTTAGACTGTGGTCCTGGAACCAGCAGCGGCAACATCACCTGGGAACTTGTTAGGATGTAAATTCTTCTGTGGCTCTACCCAGATTTGCAGAATCAGAAACTCTGGGTTTAAGGCTGATGCACACTAAAGTTTGAGAGCCACTGCTCTTGGGGTAGCAGTATCTTGAAATGTGTATATGTATGATTTATGTGTTGACACTGAAATATTATACCCCCAAATAAATATAAAAAATACTTGGAGGTAGAAGCAAACCATACTATTTTACCCACATGGTAAATGTATGCCCAGCTCACTTCTTCTGGCTCTGCACAGCCACTGTGGCCTGGGTTCTCCCTAAAGAACTGGTCTGGACTGTCCCTTAAACTTGACATTCAAGGATCCCAAGAACAGTAGCATTGATGATGCACTTTTTACTATGCCAGCTGAGGAGCATGAAGATCACTTCTTTTAAGGTACTATCAAAAGAACACTTACCACAAGCCAGGCACTGTGCTGAGTACTTCCTTTCCAACATTTTTTTAACCCACAAAAACAACCTTATAAATAGGTATGTCAATCTCCGTATCACATATGAGGAATCTGAAGCCCAGAGAGGTTTAAAGACTTACTTAAGATCACTCAGATGGTTAGCAGCAGAGACAGGATTTAAACCCATGTTTTTAGCTATGATATGCTACCTATGGTTGATGGTCCCTGTCAGCAAAAGGGCTTTTTCATTGGCTATTCCTGTCAACTTATTTCCTGGAAACCCTGAGCTTCAGGTTTGTTTCCCCAACAATGATTGACTTGGAGGTTGTTTTTTTTTTTTTTTTACCAACAAGGGATTGATACTGAGACTTGGAGCTTTTGGTTTGACAATTCCATAAACTTGGGTAAAGAAGCATTAGCAGGATACAAAATTTTGAGAATTTTGAAGAATAAAGAAATGATAGACATGAACAAGAGGAACATGTTATTGGAAAATGGAGGAAAGGGAATCTTTGTTATACAGTGGCAAAAACTTAGCAGAATTGTATCTTGCAGTTACGTGGAAAGCAGAATTTGTAAGTGATAAAATTTTACACAGCTGAGGAGATTTCCAAGCAAAGTGCTGAAGATGTAGCCTGGTTTTCTTCCCTTCCCCCCCGCATCTGCTCCTGACTTAGTCTGTTCAGGCTGCTATAACAGAATACCATAGACTGTGTGACTAATAAACAACAGAAATTTATTTCTCACAATTCTGGAGGCTACGAAGTCCAAGATCAAGGTGCTGGCAGATTTGGTGTCTGGTGAGGGCCTGCTTCTTGGTTTTTGCGGTAGCATCACATGGCAGAAGGGGTAAGGGAGCTCTCTGGAGTCTCCTTTTTAAGGGCACTAATACTATTCATGAATAGTATAGGTATTAGTATGAGTAGTAGTATTAGTGATAGTAATAGTATTAGTATTCTACCCTCATGCCCTAATCACTTCCCGAAAGCCCCACCTCCAAATACCATCACCCTGGGGGTTAGGATTTCAACACATGAGTTTTGGGGGGACACAAAACACATTTATCTATAGCACTTCCCTTCTCCTCCCCTGCCCTCTCTCTCATATATTCTCTGCCCTGACTCTCCACTCTGGACTTGAATATGTATTCCTTACTTACAAGTAAGCTGAAGTTCATAGTATTTTTTGATTCCTGTTTATGTTATTGATTTAGGTCATAAGCAGCTTTATTTATTCTCCTTGTGAATTTATATTTTTTTTTAGGAGATAGGGAGATTCACATTTAGGTGGCTGCATCATCTTTATGGTAGCATTTCTCAACCTTGGTATTCTTGACATTTTTGGCCAGTTAATTCTTTGTTGTGGGGAACTGCCCTCTGTGCATTGTGCGATATTTAGCAGTGACTCTGGCCTCTGCTTGCTAGATGACAGTAGCAGCTATCCCTACCGCCCCCTGAGTTGTGACAACCAAAAATGTCTGTAGACATTGCTAAATGACCCCTGAGAGGCAAAAATACTACTGTTGAATGCTACTGTTTTATAGAAGCTATTTTCTACCTCTTTTTGCTCTACTTCTATAATTTTTTGGAAACTTTCTCAGCTTTATCTCTCATTTTTATCATTATTATTTAATCTTTCCTGTTGCTCTCATGGTATTCCTTGAAAAAAATTAAAACAGCATCCTTTTCTTTTTCAATGAATGAGGTATCTTTTCTTTTCCCTTTAAAAACATTTTTATAGGTGTTAATTTTATTGTTTTGATTTTTGCTGCTGTTAACTTTGTTTCCTCTGAGTTCTTTCATCCCATTGGTTTGTTTTGTTCTTTGTCTTCACGTTAGGTGAGTTTTTCTAATATCTGATCACTCTTAGTTAACAATTCATATTTAAGAGTGAGACACTACAATACGGATTGGAACCTCTTTGTATGCACATGGGATGTATTTGGTGGTCTTCAATGTAGGCTCATTGGATAGTGATCCCGTCATTTTATGGTGGTGTCTATGTGTCTTTTCTCTTCACTTGATTAATTTCACCAGAGAGGAAGCCTCAATTTTCTGCTTGTTAGTTAGCATTTGGGAGGGGCTCCAAAAGGGGAGTGGGGTGGTGGGGGTGTGGGTGTCATTTTCAGTATATAACCTTTCCTTTTCTGGCCCTGTCTTTTTAGTAAAGCACCTCCCAAGCTTTGCCAGTTTCCTCTGCTACCAAGCGCTTCGTGGTTTAATCTCTTCACATAGAGAACATGCAGTCTTCTGCTGGGGCATAGAAGGAGATCAGGGGCTTAGTGTTTAAATAGTTTGAATCAATTTTCGTACTTTTACTCCTACCCCTTACCTGATGCCTGCAATTCTTGAGCATTTGCATATGCCGTTTAATACCCCTTCCTGGTCCCCAATGGCACTTAACTTTTGGCTTTCTGTGGTTTTCCAAGTCAATTGTCTCTTATCGATTTGTTTTCCAGCTCTAAAACTTGCCATTTTAATGGGAGAGAGTTGAGATAAATGCAAATACTCAGAAGTATTTTGCAGAAATAAATGAATATATTCAGTTAATTGTGTTCAACTGGAATTCCAACATGGTCTTCATCATAGCATGTCAGTTCTCAAACTGTCTTTAGCAGCATCAGCATTACCTTGAAACTTGTTAGAAATGCAAACTCTTGAGATTTATCCCAAACCTCCTGAATCAGAAAATCTAGTTGCGGGGCCTAGCAATTTGTTGCTACCAGCCTTCTGGGTGATTCTAATGCACACTAAAGTTTGAGGACCACTATAATAGAAAAAAATTAGATGTTTTTAAAAATCAGGACATCTGTCTAAATCATCTATTATAAAGTCTAATGTTCTTTCAATTTTTGTCGGTTTTCCCATTTCAGGAAAACAATTTAACGTCTCAGACTTTTCAGCTTTTGCGAGCTCATTTCTAAGACCTCTGAGAACTAAAAGGGCATTTTAATTTAAAATATAATATTTAACTTTGCACATTTACTGTTTTTGTAATGTCTGCTTATTTTTTCAACAAATATTTCAATATTTCCTAAAAGGCTGCTTTTATTTTTAGAATCATTTTATTTCTCTGTTTTTCTTTTGTGCCCTACTTACACTGCCCTCTATAGCCCCTTAAATTGAATTCAAATGCATTTCAATTATTTGTGTTTCAACTTTTTTGGGGAATGCTTTTCATTTTTATAGTTATTTTCTCAATACGTTATAGAACTCTAATTAAAATTCCTTACTTACTCCTGTTTCCTCTTAACTAATTTTCCAAATGTCAATGTCTTCAGCTTTCCTTTCCTCCTTTTTAACTATATAACAAGAATAAATATTGAAATGATTTTTTTCCCTTTCCAACCCAGAATACTTGTCATTACTTTTAGAATTAAGGAAAATGGGATGGGATAGAGAACATTTTCTCTTACTCGTATTTAATGTTTACCTTTCTTTGTCTTCAACTGTCACAACTTGAAGCAATAAATGCAAACAAATCAAGGTCTCAGGACTCCACAACCTCTAGTGTAGTAGTTAGCCATCTCTGACTCTGAGTGACAACAGGAGATGACATATTAATGCCCCCTGATGTCATATCTGGCTTAAGCCACAAAAGGGAAACAGTTCTCATAATAAACTATCTCAGTGATTAAATTTGTATAACCCTTTGTAGTTGTCAAAAATATTATATTTACCTCAACAATTCTGTATAGATAGGTCAGTTGTTTCTGTGTCTGTTTTACAAGCTAATTAGGGACAGGGTACAGGGTACTTGTGTTAGTTGTCTTGGGCTGCCATAACAAAATACCAAAGACTGGGTGGCTTAAACAACAGAAATTTGTTTTTTCACAGTTCTGGAGACCAGAAGTCCAAGACCGAGGTGTTGGCAGGTTTCCGGCTTTAATGTAGAATATGCTGCAGGCCCATTCACCTTAGTTTTTATAGCGGAGGCCTCTCTCCTTGGCTTGCAGAGGGCTGTTTTCTTGCTGTGTCCTTACGTGGTTTTTTAAATCTCTGCGTGGCCTCCTAATTTCCTCTTCCTGTAAGGACACTAGTTGGATTGGATTAGAGTCCACCCTGAAGGCCTCATTTTAACTTAGTCACCTTTTATCCAGATACAGTCATATTCTGAGGTCCTGGGGGTTAGTTTTAACATATGAATTTTGAGGGGGGACAGAATTTAGCACATAACTAATAGTTTTCAGTTGTTCTTCTGATACTAAGTCCAGCTCTTTCTAGTTAACCGTGGTAGACAACAAAGTACAAAGTGAAGACAAAGACATGAGGGAGAAGGAGGAAAATTAAAGAAAGAAGTCCATATTAGGACAAATGCAAATTAAGAAGGCTTTAAGCTACTTTCCAAAGAAATGTCCCCTTGTCTCAGTCTTTCCGGATTTCTAATATTTTTTAAAAAAACTTTTCTTCTCTTTTAAAGCTTGTTCTCCCCTAGGAGTTATTTGCACTTCCTTTTTTAGCTCTATTGAAAAGCTTCTAGTACTGTTCTCCAGCTCAGCTTGGGCCTTTGTAAGTATAGACCCAAAGTTACTGTTTCAAACTCAAGCAAATCTTCATGTATCTATTTTTAGGATTCTGTTTCCTAAAAGCAACATAGAACTTGAGGAAATCTGTGATGATTATGGCTTTCTGGTGCTGGAAAGGCATGAATTCCACAAAAAAGAACACTCATCTCAGGGAAGTACTCCCTGTCCCTGTCTTGTATTGCTAAACACTTCAGGGCCTGTGAATTAACATAGTATCAGTCTCATTCTCACTGCAAATTCCCAGCAAATTTTCTTCTTCTTTTAATAAAATAAGTTCCTCTTTCACTGGGGAGAGTGAGAAATTGCCCTCCCTTTTCCCAAAGCGCATGATAGAATTTAAGAATGACTGAGAGTCACTAAGCCTTTGCACAAAGATACTTCTGAGTTAAATTTTGCAGAAAGGAACATTTTTAACTTTGTGTGCCTTACTGAAGGCGAAGCACAGATGTGTCAAGAGAGTAAGGGTTATTCTTTGGGAATGTGAACATTTTGGAAGCTTTTTCTTCTTATATCTCTTTTAACAGTGCTCTCCAGAGAAATAGAATCAACAGGACGGAGATACGTATATATTTATTCTGGGAATTGGCTCATATGGTTATGGAGGCCGAAAAGTCCCCACAATTTGCTGTCTGCAAACTGGAGAGTCAGGAAAGCCAAAGGTATAATTCAGTCCAAGTTCAAAAGCCTGAGAACCAGGGGCCAATGTCATAACTCCCACTCCGAGGCCAAAGGCCTGTGAACAGGGAGCGGGTGAGTGGGGAATGGGTGGGGGTTAGGGGGATACCAGTGTAAGTCTCAGAGTCCAAAGGCCTGGGAACCTGGAGCTCTGATGTCCCAGGGTAGGAGAAGACAGATAATCTAGCTCAAGAAGAGAGAATTTGCCCTTCCTGCATGTTTTTATTCTATTCTGGCCCTCAATGGATTGGATGATGCCTACTCACATTAATGAGGGTGGATCTTCTTTACTCAGTTTCCTGATTTAAATGCGAATCTCTTCTGGCAACACTTTTACAGATGCACCCAGAAATAATGTTTTACCAGCTATCTGGGCACTCCTTAACTCAGTCAAGTTGACACATAAAATTAACCATCATACCCTTCCTTACATCATGTCCATGAGTCTTTTTAGGATCAGATTTAATGTGTGATACATTAGAGCCCATGTTTCAAATCAGAGTTTCTAAAAGTGTGGACCTAGCCACCTCAGAACCCTTGGTTCTTGCATGAAAGCCATTTGGAGTGTTTATTAAAAATATATATATACTTTGGGCTCACCCTAGACCTCCTGATTCAGAATGGGAATCTGCATTTAACAAGTACTGGGTGACTCTTCCATACTCTAAATGTTAAGAATTACTGTTTTAAATCAAGCATTTATGTGATTAATGATCCCAGATGAAAATCTGCTTTTTATTTTGACACACGGGTATAGTAGAATCAATTCAGTCTGTTATCTATCTAAAGTTTACACTACCAGATCATGTGATTTATGCCTGCTAGACATCCAGGGAGTGCTAGGTGTAAGCCTGGTTGCAAGTCCACATGTGTGTAACCTGAGGAGTGTAGTAGTTTAATTTAATAGAGGGGACAAACACATGTGCTTAAGCCCTTCTGCCCTTCAGGCTTTATCCCATCTTTGTCTTCTTATTTTGAGAACCTGATTTTTATTTGATAACCCCTCTGTGCATAAGTAAAGTTAAAGACCAATGGCTCTTGCAAACCTTGTAGACATCTCTGAGGGCCCGTCAAAATGGGTAACTACTCAGGGATATGCCGATTCAACAATGGTAATGGAAGCATGTTTTACTTCCATTCATTGTGAGACCATTTAAACCTACATTACATATTGGCATGTATTGGTGATTATATTAGCATATAATTCAGCTATACCCTCTAATTTTAGAAGGTAAAATTACTCCCAGGCTGGATTACAGTGGCCCAATTATATAACTCACTATAGCCTCAAACTCCTGGGCTCAAGAGATCCTCAAGCCTTAGCCTCCTGAGTAGCTGGGACTATAAGCGCATGCTACCATACCTGGCTAATTTTTAAAAAGTTCCTTTTGTAGAGATGGGGTCTCATTATGTTGCCCAGCCTGGTCTCAAACTCCTCAGCTCAAGTGATCTTTCCCCCTCAGTCTTCCAAAGCTGGGATTACAGGTGTGAGCTACCACACGCCGCCTTCGCTCGTTTTAGATACCATGGTTTTGGAGTGCAGACAACAGAATAACTATAGAACTACCTTTCATATACTGTGGGGCCAGAGCATGTGAAACATGATTCTCGACTTTTCCTCTTGGTTTTTGTCAAACTGAAGCTATTGATTTTCGTCATAGAAGTTCTAGGTTTTCAATCTATTATGAATTCCAAAGCACTGGAATAGCAATGAATGCAGGGTGAATAATCCTTGGATACATGTTATTGAAACTAAAAATTACCATAAACTACTACACTAAATTTCTAGAGTAAATGACT
>RJWJ010049711.1:0-10152 GCA_004363605.1 Indri indri | reverse complement strand
TATTGTTTTGGGACTTTTTGATAAAGGCCAGTCTCACTGGAGATAAGTGATATCTCATTGTGGTTTTGATTTGCATTTCCCTGATGATTAGAGATGTTGAGCATTTTTTCATATGTTTTTTGGCCATTATTCTGTCTTCTTTTGAAAAGTTTCTGTTCATGTCCTTTTCCCACTTTTTGATAGGGTCATTTGATTTTTTCTTGTTGATTTTCCTGAGTTCTATGTAGATTCTAGTTATCAGCCCTTTATCGGATTTGTAGCAAGCAAAAATTTTCTCCCATTCTGTAGGTTGTCTGTTTGCTCTTGTGACAGTTTCTTTGGCTGTGCAGAAGCTTTTTAATTTGATCAGGTCCTATTTATTTATTTTGGTTGTTGCTGTGATTGCCTTTGGGGTCTTCTTCATAAATTCTTTCCCTACACCAATGTCTAGAAGAGTATTTCCAACATCTTCCTCTAGAATTCTAATAGTTTCACTCCTCAGGTTTAAATCTGTTACCCAGTGTGAGTTGATTTTTGTGAGAGGTGAAAGGGTGGATCCTGGTTCAGTCTTCTACATGTGGCTATCCAGTTTTCCCAGCACCATTTACTGGATAAGGATTCTTTTCCCCAGTGCATGTTTTTGTCTGCTTTGTCAAAGATTAGGTGGCTATATGAGGATGGTTTTATATGTGGGTTCTCAGTTATCTCATGTTTTTTTAATTAACAAATTTTATTTCTCAGAGGAAATAGGTTCGCAGCAAAATTCATCAGAAAGTACAGACAGTTCCCATACACCCCCTGCGCCCCCACACACATAACCTCCTCCACTGTTGACATTCCCCACCACAGTGGAACATTTGTTACAGTCAATGGACCTACACTGACATATCATTGTCACATAAAATCCATAGTTTACGTTGGGGTTCACTCTGGTTGTACAAAGGTATAATGACACATTTTTACTATTGGAGTATCCTACAAAATAGCTTCACTGCCCTAAAAATCCTTTGTGTTCTATCTATTCATCCTACCACCCCATAACCCCTGGCGATCACTCATCTTTTCACTGTCTCCATACTTTTGCCTTTTCCAGAACGTCTTATAGTTGAAATCATATGGTACGTAAGGCTTTCACATTGGTGTCTTTCACTTAGCAACATGTGTTTACATTTCCTCTATGTCTTTTCATAGCTTGGTAACTCATTTCTTTTTAGTGCTGAGTAATATTCCACTATCTGGATGTATCACAATCTGTCTATCCATTCAGCTACTGAGAGCCGTGGTTGCTTCCAAATTTTGGCAATTATTAATAAAGCTGCTACACACATCTGTGTGTAGGTTTTTGTGTGGACATAAACTTCATTCATTTGGGTAAATATCAAGGAGCACAACTGCTGGAACATGTGGTAAGAGTATGTTTAGTTTTGTGAGAAACAGCCAGTCTTCCAAAGTGGCTGTACCTATCAGCAATGAAGAGCGATGTATCTCTTGTTGCTCTGCATCCTCACCAACATTTGGTGATGTCATTGTTTTGAACTTCGGCCATTTTTATAGGTGTGTAGTGGCATCTCCTGTTGTTTTAATTTGCAATATCCTCATGATGTATGTTGAACATCTTCTCATATGCTATCTGTATATCTTATTTGGTGAGAGTTTGTTCAGGTATTTTGCCCATTTTTTAATTGGGTTGTTCATTTTTTTATGGTTAAGTTTTGCGAGTTCTTTGTATGCTTTGTATAGCAGTCTTTTATCAGATGTAAGTTTTGCAAATATTTTTTCCCACTTTGTGGCTCGTCTTCTTACACTTTTGTCATTATGGTTTTAATTTGCAATTCCCTAATAGTCAGCAACGTTGAACATCTCTTTTTATCTTTATTTACCATATGCATATCCTTTTCAATGAAATGTCTTTCCATATCTTTTAACTATTTTCTCACCAGATTTTTTGTTTTGTTTCATTTTGTTTACTGTTGAGTTATAAGAGTTCTTACTATATAGCAAAGAAATATCTGGTTTACAAATATTTTCTCACAATCTATACCTTGTGTTTTCATCTTCATTAAGATGGTGACCTTTGTTAAGGGTCTTTCATGGCTAAAGTTTCAACTTTAATGAAGTGAAATTTATCAATTTTTAGCTTTATATATTTTGCTTTAGGTTTCAAGCCTAAGAACTCTGCCTAACCTTACATCCTGAAGACTTTCTTCTATGTTTTGTCTTAAACATTTTATAGTTTTACATTCTATGCTTAAATCTATGATCCAATTTGAGTTAATTTTTGCATAAGGCATGAGTCATAGGTCAAGGTTCATTTTGTTGCCTATGGATGTAAAATTTTCTTAGCACCATTTATTGAAAAAGCTATCTTTTCTCCATTGAATTTTTTTATCATTTTCAAAAATTGGTGAGTATATTTGTGTGGGTCTATTTTTGGGTTCTCTGTTTTGTTTCATTTATCTGTATCTATTCCTTCATCAATACCACAGTCTTAATTATTATAGGTGTGTAATAAGCCTTGTAAATGGGAAAACTGATTCTATCTCTTTATTCTTCTTTTCAAAATTGCTTTAGCTATCCTAGTTCCTTTCACTTCCCACATAAATTTAAAATAGACTTGTATATCTACAAAAAATCTTGTGGAGATATTGATAGGAATTGGATTAAACCTGCATATCAATCTGAGGAGAATTGACATCTTTACCATTTTGAGTTTTCCAATACACAAACACAGTATGTCTCTCCATTTACTTAGATCTCTTTTGATTTCTTTCATCATCATTATGCAGTTTTCAGCATACAAATTTTGTAAATGTTTTGTTAGATTTACACTTAATTATTTCATTTTCTAAGTGATTATAAATGGTATTGTATTTTTTTCTTTCTTTTTTTTGGCGGGGGTGGGGGGCAGGGTCTCACTCTGTTGCCAGGCTGGAATGCAATGGCACAGTCATAGCTCACTGCAGCCATGAACTCCTGGACTCAAACAATCCTCCTGCTTCAGGCTACCAAGTAGCTGGGATTACAGGTGAGACCACCATGCCTGGATAATTTTCTCTTATTTTTTCAAAGATGGGTCTCACTATGCTGTCCAGGCCAGCCTTGAACTCCTGGCCTCAAGCAGTCCTCCTGCCTCAGACTCCTGACTCACTGGGATTTCAGATGTGAACCACTGTGCCCAGTTGGTATTGTATTTTTAATTTTTTTGTCCATATATTCATTAGTAGCATTTAGAAATACAACTGCTTTTTGGATATTTATCTTAGACTCTGTAACTTTGCTGAACTTAAGTATCAGGTCTAAGAAGTTATTTTGGTATTAATAGATTCCTTGGAATTTTCTATGTAGACAGTCATGTCATCTGCAAATACAGATAGTCTTATTTCTTCCTTTCTAATTCGTACATTTTTAAATTTATTTGCTTGCCTTATTACACTTCTAGAGCTTCTAGCACTATGTTAAATAAGAGTGGTGACAGAAGATGACTGTCAGCACATGACTGCATTGTATTAAGGGGTTTTGCACTTATATTCATGAGGAATATTGATATCTAGTTTTCTATTTTTGAACTGTCTTTGTAATTTTTTTGTATCAGGGAATACTGGCTTCATAAAAATGAATTGAAAAGTATTCCCTTCTCCCAACCAAGTACTAACCAGGCCCGACCCTGCTCAGCTTCTGAGATCAGATGAGATCGGGCACATTCAGTGGGGAGGAGGGGATGGGTATATCCACACATAATGGATGCAGTGCGGTGCAAAATTTTGCCTGTTTTTTAATTGGCTCATTCATTTTCTTATGGTTGAGTTTTAAGAGTTCTTTGATGACAGTCTTTTATCGAATGTATATTTTGCAATATACATCTGGGGGGAGATAGAGAGAGGGTTCATTACTGCTTGAGGGGAGGAAGGGAATAAAATTCTTAGCTCTCTACGCAACCTTCTCTGTTACCACTCCAGTGAGGGATTTGAGAAGCCTCATTGCAGCCTGGAGAGAGTGGCAGTCTAGGCTCCTAGCTCAGTCTTTGCTGGTGTGAGTTGCGTGGGGCCAGTTTTTTCTTCTATGTGTGGCTGAAGTAAAGCAGTTATTGTCTATATAATTTTCCACATTGCTAGACTGCTCCTTTCCTGAGAGAAAATAGCATTTTATTAGAGCTTTTTGTGTCTGTACCCATTAGCATTTCCAGTTTACCAGTTTCACCAGCAAGAAATATGAGATACATCAAACAAAAAGAAAACATAGAAAACTGGCTCTGAGTCCCGAAGTCTCTAGCCAGCATGCCATTTTCTCTTTAATTTTCAGGCATCTTATTATTTATTTATTTATTATTATTTATTTGTTTATTTTGGTATATAATGTCCAGGGTTTTAGTTTTACTTAGGGAAAATTCTGTCTGTTCTATCTTCCCAAAACTGAAAGTCGATCTACAGCATTATTTTTATAATTTATGATGATGTTTATAATATATGTTATATTTGTGATGGCTCATTTCGTGTACAATAGAAATGTTTTCTCAATGCAAAATTTAGACCAGTTTACCTTGGGAGTAATTGTATAAGCAAAGATAAACCCATGTTGATAAAACTACCTTAATGTCATTTTCGTGGTCCTTCTGAAAGCTAAAAAATGCACCAATACACAGCTCCAGATCTGAACTACTTAAAAGCAATGAAATATCTTGAATTGCTGGCTCCCAGAGTTTAGGGAAAATAATAAAATTATCTAAAGAATTTTAGGAAGAGGAATAGGATTGCCAACATTTTTTGCATTTTACCTCAAGAAATATTTACCATTATTTAGTGAGACTGGGTTTATTTCATTAAGAAAACTACAATTCCTCTATTGTCAAGTGTTATCAAGAACTGTTTACATTGGCTGAACTGATTGAACAAGTGTTTCTATGTGCTCTTTCCAATTGGTGGAGTTCTGCCAAATACCTGTAGTAATATCTTAATGAGCTCAGTTGCATAGACCTAAAAGATCTCTAAACGAAAAAGAATAACTATTTTGCATTTGAATTATATAAACAGTTGTCAGATTTAGCAAAAATAAAAAAATACGATATATCTGTTAAATTTGAATTTCAGATAAATAGCCAGTAATTGTTAGTATAAGTATGTTCCATGCAATATTTGGAACATCACAGTATATCTCATGTAACATTTGAGATATATTTATGAGGAAACAATTATTGTCATTTATCTGAAATTTAAATTTAACTGGGTGTCCTGTATTTCATCTAACAATCATATATTTTTAAAATGACAAAAGAAAAATATAGCTCAGCCTACAACTGCTAGATTTATATATACATTATTGGAAATGTTTTAAAAGGTGTCAAATGAAATGTCATTTTTAAAGAAATTGCTCTTAATCATGAAAATTAACACAAAAGCAATGAATTATGATCCAAAAATAATAAAGCAGAATGAAAGTAATTAATTGGTTTGGAAGTGTAAAATAAATGAATATATTTTATATTTTACCCTTTCTGTGTATGAGAGAGAGCAAGAAGGAGAGCAAGAGTGTGGGGGAGAAAGAGATTGAATTGATTGAAAGGGTGGTGGAAAATGGTGAAGATTCAAAAAAATCTGGTGTTATGTGGGAAAATAGACTGTACTAGTACACTCGCTAAGAAAAAATAAAAAAAATGCCTTTGAATCCCCAAGCAGGGAAATAATGGAAGAAAAGGAAGAATAGATGAGGAGCCACGCTGTATTCCAAGCAATGCGGGGTTGGAGGGGTGATTACAATTTAGGGGCCAGCTATTAACACTATGTTTTTTAATCCATAGCCTACTCATATGGAAATATTTTTAAGCATTATGTATTCTAACATACAAGAAATTATTACTGTCATTAATAACTATCTTTGGCATAGCAATTTATGTATACTAAACTACACATTAAGGAAAACTTTCATTCAAAATTTTGTATCTGAAACAAGGAAAAATAAATCAAGAGTTAGTTAAAAAATTTAGCTGAATTAAAATGCCTTCTTATGTTCGACCTGAGTTATTTTATTTTGCTTAAAGATTCTCCTTTTAACACAGGGCCCAGCACATGTCCCTAGACTAAAGTAGTATCCTCCTACCTAGTAACCTAAATTCAGTTTCATCAACACTTAGCTACAGGATCCTTTTGTAGTTCATAAGCATGGTGATTGGGTATTCACACACATGTGTGAGATGCACCTCCCTCAAACCTTGTTAAAACATTGGCATGTTACCATCTGACATGAAAAAAACGAACAAAAAAACACTTAGCTACAATCTATGTGCCAGTGATAAAGTTTCCTTAAGTAATCCTCTTCCCATTGCCAACCAAATCAAGACCAAATTGCTGCCCAGTCTTTCCAAGGGCACTTCGAGATGATCCCAACCTACCTTCCAGCCTTAGATCCAGCTATTTCCTCACTGGTAACCCATGAGGCAATCCAATTGAAATTACTCACAATCTTCTGAAACCCTTTACTTTCATACCTCTCTATTTTTGCTCTTAACATACCCATTACTTGCATCTTCCTCCCCAGATCCCAGATCCTCCCCAGATTTCTTCTTACAGAAATTTTCACTTTCTTTCAATGGCATAACTTGAATTTCTTCTTACTACATCGATTATTTCCTGATCAGTACCCAGTTGTTCTCTCCCTACTTTGATTTCTCAACTCTGTTCTTTAATGTTGTTTAACATATTTGCATTGATTCAACACTGCTTGGTTTTTTTTGGTTCCCCCAGCACACCATTATAATTTTTAAAAAATATGGTCTGTGATTTGCTCCTCCATCTTTGGGGCCCCTGCTATAATTTTAATAGTACCTTGGACTCTGGACTCTGTAAATATTCAGTAAAGATTTGTTTAATTATATTAGTGAAAGCCCAGAGCTTTGTGCTTTCCAATTAATGACTTAGATTTTGGGTGATAACTCTATTTTCACATTCGTATGTTGTCAGCCTTATCATTCACCAAAATGAAGTAAATGGACCACTGGAACATGACTTCAGTAATTAGGATCAAATGATTTTATTAATGAATAATCAAAATGGCCAATTTGAAAAAAGAGACTCAAAGTGGTTTGGTAATTTTAAGTGTCATAAGTCTAGCTGAATACTTAGGAAACAATAAACTTTTCAGAAAGAACAAGCAGGATTTAAAGGACCCAACATTCTGTATGACTTCTTAAAGTGAAGAAGAAATAATTACAGCTTACTTTATAGCTTTTTTTTTCTGGTTTAGTTGAATCCAGCATAGCTGAGAAATAAAGTCTCAATTTGGGAGAAATTTTGAAGGTTTTTATCTTTGCTACTGGAAAGAAAGGAGATGTATTTCTTTAAAATGAAAACTTAGCTGTGGAAGAAAACAAGAAAAATTGCAAAAGGCAGGGAAATTACAGAATCTACAATTTTTGGTGTTCATGATTTTCCACTACCCCAAGTCAATAACCCTGAAATTAGATGACAATAAGAGGTGCTTTCTGTGACGAGTACTTCAGTTCTTATTAGATTTCCAATAGTCATTTAGATTTGGCATGGCCCAAAAATGCCTCAAAATGTTATAACTTCTCTTATTTCCAAAGTCATATAGATGTTTTAAAACCATTTCCGATATAATAAACTCGTTAAATGGTAGGTGATATCTGTAACTCTTCAGACAGACCCTAGTCTTTACATTTTCTTAAAGACAAAGATGTTCAATCTGCATTGATTAAAAACAAAGCTGATTATTAGTCTGGTAGGGAAAGACAATCTCTATAATTCAGAATAATCATCCTGCTTCTCAGAGAAACTATTCTCATAGAATCTCAAAATGCCCTTCTCACCTGGACCTCTTACAAGCCCTATCCTTCCTTCACAGTTACGTTGAACTCCTATATTCTTCAAAAAGCCTTTCTCACCTTTTCAGTCCTTGGTGATATCCCCTAACTTGAACACCTGCTTTATGATATCTGTCACTTAGCATGTGGTACATGATGGATTTAATTATTTTTATGTTGGCCTGATATTTCTAATCATAACATGAAGCCCTTAAAATCAGGGACTCTGAGTACATTGCCCCAAGCATAACAGGTTACTGTCAATATATCAAGAGATGTATGTGGTTTTAATACAGAGAATAATGCCTCACTGTTTCAAACAAGAGAAGAAGGTAAGTAATCTTAGATTTCTGCTGAATGAATAAATAATTTTTCAAATCATGTAGATACTTATAAATTCTAAATATAAGTATAGGATAACCAAACTCAGATGTCAGTAACCTAACGTGTCATTTATCTAAGTACATTCCTTCAAACAGTAGACTCAAAAAGGTTTTCACTGAGTAGATATATTTGAGAAATACAACATACTATGCCACCCTTTTAATCATTTGCAATACACATGTTCATATTAAAAGTCTTCAAAATCCAAGTATGAAAACATTTTATACCCAGCATTTAACCCATCATTTCCTAAATTTATTGAAACGTATAACCTTACTTCCATAGCTTACTATTACAGGTATTTGAAAGATACTTTGCGAAGCAAACTAAAATGCCCCCTTGGAACGGCATTTAACATTTATCTTCAGCAAAAATGGGTGGTGGAGGGGAAAGCACCCAGCTGAAGACATGGAGGCACTTTTAACACAGGACCATATTGTCAGTCTCTTGGCATCTTCCTACACTTTCTAGTAGTACTTGACCTACAGAGTTAATTTCATAGCTGTTTGTTAAATAACTATTGCATCAACTATTCTCATGCATTTAATAATGATGCATAAACAAAATGACTTTGGTCTGAGGGCTAATTATAAGTAAAAAGGATAACCGTAGACCAGCATAAGTTGGAAAAGTTTTAAGCCATTTCATCACAATAAAATATAGTCAAGTTCCTGAATGTATTTTCCTAGCATCTAATATGTAAGGAAAAATAAAAACATCCATTCCATATTCAGTTATTCACAATTTAGATATTTTTCTGCCAAGTCACATGGGATCTTTGTCTCCTGCCTAATTTTCTAAATATTTGTTGTTAGTCACACACCGTAAAGCACACGATGTATGATAGCTGTGAGGAGCCAAAGACTCTTGCCCAGTGTAAACCAAGAATCTCATGGTCTTGTTTGCTCTTGGCAGCCATCCTGGAACCCTGAGGGAAGCCACCATAAGAATGAAGTCAGGATGGGAAGTGAAGAAGGAAGACACAAAAACAACAGAGAATTTTTGCTATAATGGAATCATGACTTCCTATTTCTAATTTTTATATTATGAGGTAATGCATTTGCCACTTATAAAATAAAACATCATACTTGAGACAATATCTGGTCCTAAGAGTGGGGTCACATAAATAACAAATCCTGTGACATAGAATGAACTGAGTACAATAATGACATCTATATTCCAGGCTGTGATGTTGGTCATCATTGTAATGTGCTAGTGCAATAGTTCCTGTAAATGTTAACTAGCTCTAGCTAGGGACGCAGATTATGTGCTCACTGAGGCTTTAGCTCTAGAATACTTAGTATGGAAATTCAGGATTTTGTAATATGTTGTATATCAGTGAGAGTCCCAGAAGGAAACAGATGGTACACTTGGCTGAAATTTTGAGAATTTAATGAAGAGACATTTTCATAGGTACGGACAGAATTAATGGAACCAACTTGGGATCTGAGTCATATAGGTGTTGGCAACAATGGGAAGCCATTAGCATCCTTGGGCCTGTAGGGTTGAGGGGAAGAAATAGTGTTATTGGAGTGCAGAGAAAGGGAAAGCTCTGGAGGAACACAAGCATTGTGGGAACTTCCTGATTCACAGGAGGGGTAGAAGCACCCCCAATTCTCCCTTCTCCCATGCTCTAATCTCCTACAGGTTACTCCTCCTGGTCAAACCATACTGTTTACTTTTTCACTGATAAATAATGGAAGTACATATTTTTGAGGTGTTGAGGTACATGTGAGAATTTAATGCATCCACATAATTTGCAAAGATCAAATTTGCATAATTGGGATATCCATCACCTTAAGTCTTTATTTTTATGTTAGAAACATTTGAATTATTCTCTTCTAGCTATTTTGAACTATACAATAGATTATTGTAAACTATAGTCACCCTGCTGATCTATCAAATACTAGCTCTTATTTCTTCTATCAAAGCATGTATTTGTAACCCATCAAAAAGATCTGTCTATAAGAAAAAAACCG
>RJWJ010049710.1:0-10153 GCA_004363605.1 Indri indri | reverse complement strand
AACAAGAGTAAATGTATTTAATGCATACCCATATTGGTATGAAAAACTATGCCCAAATTAACCTATTACGCATATTTTAGGTACAAAAATATAAGCTGTTAATGAATATAATTTTTATAACAAAAAGACTAAAAATGATTCAAGAATAATAATCGTCTCATTTAATTATATATACTAGAAACAATTTTAAGACAAATATAATTTCTAATTATAGAAATTTTAGTCTTTTCTGACTTAGAGAAAATTGTTCAAAATGATTTATGAGTATGCTTTATATTTAAAGACATATCCTATGTATTTTATATAGAGCTAAATTCCAAAATGCTAACTTATGCTAAAGAGCAATAGACCACGTGGAGTTACCTGTAAAGAAAAGACCTGATGATTTTACAGCTCTGTGGCTAAGTGATATGAATATTGAGCTCATTTATTCAAATTTTAAGTGAAAATAGTGTTTATAACATGGGTATATCTTATATCAGCAATGACTTCAGCAGTATAGATAGCATACTATTGGGAATTTTGAATAATCAGAGGACATAAATATTGCTGAAGCTATTTACCTTTATCTTTTTTTTTTATCAGAATTGTCCCCAGAATCTCCTAAACTTTATCACAGAATGTAAAGATCTTCATTACCCATGCAACTATATCTGTTATATTTTGAATCATTTTTAAACAACCATATAAAACATTTTAGAAGATCATAGCTGGGAATATATTAATAGCTAATGCATTTTGCTAATAAATATTAAAACTATCTTTAGCACTAAAATAGTATTATCTAAATAGTGTCTTAAGTTGTAGGATAAATTCTCACTCTAGTTCATCAATGTTGTTTTAGAAATCTTTCAATGGAAATTTACAAAGTATGACCAATTCACTCATGTACAGCAGTAATTTATTTTTTTATTCTTCATTTCTTCAAGAGTAAAAAAAAAATAAAACAGTAGAAATGTGATCAATTTTTGCAAAGATAGTGGCTAAGGTGAGTGTTTAGCAAAGATGAATAAATTCATGAATATTTCAAAAAAATCCATCCCTATATTCAGTGGAATGAATGTAAGGAATGAAAAATAATAAGACATTATTCTAGTTTAGAAAAGCACCAGCTGTCACACCACAGTCTAAGAAATATTGATCCTACAATCTGCATAAATTCAAGAGAGTATACCATAACCAATACACAGATACCAGGCTCTTAAATTTGGAGGTAGGAGAAACTTTGCCATGTGACCTCATCTTGGGGAATGCCACTGAGATACATTCTGTCATTGCAGCTGAAGAAGGCAGCTGTGGAAATATTGAGCGGCAGCAAAGAAAATGGCAGCAAAGAGAAACAACCTGACCACAATGCATTCTCTTTTTTTCTTTGTCTTAACTTCTTGCATGGGAAAAATGAGATTTAAGGGCATGCCCCTAACCCTCGCTTGGGTGAGGTAAAGACATAAAGTGTAACCTTAATGTTTGTACCCTCGTAATACCCCGAAATGAAAAAAAAAAAAAGAACCTACTTGATAGTAACATCCAACCTCCCATTACACTCAAAGTCTTCCTCCCTTTGTACGAACCACGTTCCATCATGGTGAGGTTCATTTCAGGTTCAAGACCCTCAAACATTTTAGAAAGACATTAGAGGAGAAAAGCTGATAATAATGGTTTTACTGATTCCAGTTCCTCTTCCAGTTTTCTTTTTACCTCCTGCAGACAACTGAATATGAAAATCAAATTCTGGCCCTAGTAATAAATGCAAATTAGGTACATACAAGGCAAACAGGAAGGGTTGTTAGAAGATTATGAGTCTATCTCCACACTTTTTTTTGGAAAATGACAGTCATCGAAAAAGTTCCTTGGGCAGGGAGAAAGGCAGAAAAATATCGCTGGGCATTTATTTTGAAACTCCACAGAAATAAACAAGGTAAGTTACACAGAGCAGTGCAGAACAGCCAGAGAAAGAAAATATTACAAAATGCTATTAGAAAAAAAGAAAAGTAAAGTTTCAACAACCCTTACACATTTTCTAGCAAGTTGGGAAATCAGGGACTCTTTTATTCAAAAATAATTAGAAATAAAAATGAAATAAATGAACTAACAGGATTAAGAATACAAATTTAGAATAATAAAGTTGAGTTATATAGTTTGCTACCTATATAAAGATTAGGTAGCAAAATCAATGACACTAAAACTTAAGCAGCAACTTGGAATAAAGAAAGGATTCTGAAAGCTTCCAGGAAGAGAGAGAAAAAATAAAATAGTTCCCTTAGGAAGAAACTAGAAGCAGAATATGATATCAGAATTCTAATAGCTGTGCTGCCTGCTGATTGACAAAGAAAAAGTCCTTCACATTATGAGGGCAATTATGATTTCATCATTCTTTCTCATCAATACATTGTAAATCTTCTCTGTCCTATGATATCTTTGACACAGCTCTTTACTTTTCTGGTCAATTTCATTTATTGAAAAACACTCATATGGTCAGTTTTTAAGAATATAAATATAATCAAATATCAAACGTAAAGTCATACCAATATAATGTAATATTAAAATTAATCAATCTCTCATCCGATTTAAAGTGCTCCCCACTTTCTCAAATTCCTATTCGACTCTCGACCTCTCCCTCAGATCAAGCCTAATCCAGTCTCTGAAATTTGCAGTCTGAAATGTCGGCACAGTATCTGCCTTCTTTTTCCTTCCCCCTTCTCCCCCACTCTTGAGGTACTATTTCAGTCCCCCTGCAGGATCAGGATCAGAGGGGACAGGTAATGAGGAGAAAGGGGACAAAACTTCGTGACTGGTGCCATTATAACTGTGAATCAAGGCTCCTGGCAATGCAACCTCCGGCTAAATACTTAAATCTCCCCCGTGCATCCAAACAGCCTTTCTAATGAATAGGAAATCAGCCTTTCTGATTCCCTTTGGCAGGCAGATCTCTTTTAGAAAATTTCTCAAGCTACCTATTGAATGACACTCAGCTTTGGTGCCCACGTTGCCCCTGGGAAAAGTTTACACCTTTGCATAACTAGAAACTGAAAACGCAGGTTGCACCCCTCTCAGTCCTCCTCATTTCTTTTATTCAGCCATGACAGACATTTCTACCCATCTCCTGTTTTTCCCCCCTTTGTAGCCTAATGTCAGGCACTGAACTCTGTGTTCTCTGTAGCACAGGCCATGGCAGAAGAAGCATGCTCAGCCTCTCTTAGATAAAGGTTAAGGCGGTGATGGGTATGTGGGAAGTCTTCAGAGCACTGTTTTCACAGAAATTCTCATTCGCCGATCATTTTTATTTAATTTTTTTTCAGACTCATATTTAAGATAAAATTGGGTGATGGACTATACGGGTTGCCAAACCTGTTTTGAGCTACTGTTCTAAATATATAGCAAAGATGATATAGTGCCATTCTTTAGGACATTTAGTCTTCGTTTTTGGGCCCCAGCTGATACATTTAGGTAGGAAGAGTCAAATTTTGGCATTTGGTTAATAAATGAGTGTTGATTAATTTACAAGTAGACACTTTATTTTCCTTTGCTTTAATTATAAATTGGTTCAACTTTGTTAAAGACTAGTTTGTCTTAATTATAAATTGGTTCAATATTATTGAAGTCTCATTTGGCAATCTGTATGAAAACATAACATGAGAAAAATACTGAACATATTGATATTTTGAAGAAAAATTATTGTACCCAAAAAATCTTTTGACTTATCCATAACCTTATAGTACTGTGCCATTAATAATTATAATCTTATTAACTGTATTATTAATGACATGATATTGGATCACTTTCTATCTTATCTTTAGAAGTTAATTAATGTGAATGCTGCAACAAAAATTAACTATTCCTTAAATAGTTCATCAGATGGCTACATTAGACTGTCTTGTATTTCCTACCCTTTCTTAGGAAATTAAACTAGAATTCATAGCAATCATTGATATCCACACTATAAAAGAGGCTGTCAAGCAGGGACTCTGCATATGGTCATGAAGCTTTTGCAAACTTCAAATGATATAATTCACATAGGTGATAATCTGAAGGGGGTTCACCAGATTTGTGCAATATGGCAGCTCTGCTGCCAAATAACATATCTGAAAATTGTCTGATGGTAACACATGATGGAAATCGCTAAGAGAATTCTAACCAAAGATATAGAAGCTTCTGCTTGATTTGCAGCTAAATTCTATTACGGTTAAAGAATTTCCAATTCTTGTGCTTGAAGCCTCAAATTCAAGAGTTAAGATGGCCCCTTTTAGGGTAAAATGGGAGTAACTCTTTGATAACAGCTATGAAGTTAATTTTTAAACTATGTATTCTGGTCCCTGATTTATGAAAGAGGCATAAATAAATAAATACGCACATAAATAAATAAATAAATTCCAGAAAGACAGTAGTTCTACCCTGCGAGGTTCTCAGTGGCCAGAGATTAAGGATTCCAAACCTGTTCTCCAAGTAATTTTTCCTTTTTTTACGGAATGTGCAAGTGATTTTCATCCTGTAAGAAATTCCAAAAATGAGAATAATGACCCCAAACTCCTTTTTCATAGGAATGGATTTTAAGTTGCAAGGACATAACACAAAATGAAACGGCGCTGCTGTGTGTGGGTGGTTAACGCTGCTGTCCTGAGGCTGCTGCTGCCGCTTTTCCCTGCAAGGCACTGCGTGCTCTGAAGCTGGCTCTGCTCTGCCTTGTTGCCCACCAGGCCTCATGACGAGAGTTTTCCAGGATGCAAATAGCAAGGGTGCAGGTGGTGCTGAGATTTCCTTTTAATTAAGGTGTAAACAAGACAGAGTTATTGATCCTATGGTGCCAATTTAGCAGCATCGAAGTTGAAGTGTTATGCTCAGTGTCTAGTCTGTGATTCAAAAAGCCCCATTTTGTGCATGTGACAAGAATAATGATTAAGAGTGAGGCAGACTGCCTGTGTTCAGATTTTGGCTTCACCATTATTGACATATATAACTGCTTGAGTTATCCAATCTCTCTAGGTCTCAAATTTCTCATCTGTAAGGTGCCAATAAGAAGATTCATAATACCAATAGCCAACATTAATTGAGCATTTACTCTGCATGCAGCTCCATCGGAAGTACTTTATATTTATCTCATAAATAGCTGTATTGAGTAGATGCTATAATGTCCATATTTTTGAGATAGGTATATTCACGTTGTAATTTATTATTCTCTCAAACCTCAAAATACTTAAATTTGGAATCAGAATTCATATTGGACCATGGATAAACACAGGGTGACTCCGTCTCTTAATTTGCAGTGCATGGACCCTAGTGGGCAACAAAGTAGAGCAGAGACATAGTTAGAAGATAGAATTTCCATGAACTGGGATAGAAAAACACATTTATTTTATTTCACACATCTCTACTTGGAAATTAACATTTGCTATTATAGATGTAAATAACAAGACTCAGTAGTGCTAACAGTACCTATGAATTTGTGACTGATAGAAACCATAGCAATGTCAAAACATAATTTATATTTAGCACTACCTCAAAATTACAAGAGCTACTAAACCCATCACTCAATCTTGTTACTTACTGTATTAACAAAGAAGGCCGTATGTTATTATATTAAGGGTTTTATTTGGTATTTAAATAACTTTGTCTTAGTATAATCGTTTTTCTCTTTGTAATCCTATATATATTTATTCATGTGCTATAAAACATTATCCTGATAATGTACACACATGTCTCACCAGACTGCCAAATTAGTCCAAGGCACAAGAAAAGGTTAGGATCTCTGCTGTAGCAATACCATTCCAGTTTGCTCCATACATAAATGCCAGAAATCTCAGAGATCTCATGTGCTGGCATCACTGGTCTTCTGCTTTGTCATAATTTTTATAGTATACTCAATAACACATTCAATAGAATGTATACTAACATGTAATGACACATTCATATATATGTTAGACAAACACACCTCACACCCACACATACTCCACATGTTTCATTCTTTATGTCAGTGTTTATGTGTTATTCTTAGCTGAAGAAGTCTCTGAGTGAAATGTGCAATGTAAATGGCTTCATTGCTTTCAATTTATTGATGTCAGATGTTTGTTTTCATTTTTTTAAAAACTGATGTTCTCTCTTGTGTTCAGTTATGAGCTTGATTGTATCCCCACAAAATTTACATATTAAAGCCCTAACCTCCAGTACCACAGAATATGAGCAGATTTGGTGATAAGGCCATTAAACAGGTGATTAAGTTAAAGTGAGATCTTAAAATAGGTTCTGTCCAATCTGATTGGTATCCTTATGTGATGGTTAATTTTATTATATGTGTCAACATGTCTAGGCCGTGGGGTACCCAAACATTTGGTCCCACCTTATCTTTTGTGTGTCTGATAATGTTTCTGGGTGAGAATGACATTTGAATTGGTAGTCCAACTAAAACAAATTGCCCTTCCTAATGTGGATGGGCCGTATCCAATCAGGTGAAGGTCTGAATAGAACAAAGAAGCTGAATGAGAGAGAATTCACACTCTGCCTGACAGTTTTGAACAGGGACATCAATATGCTCCTGCCTTGGGACTCGGACTAGAACTCACACTAACAGCTCTCTGGTTCTCCAGCCTTTGGATTCAAACTAGAATTACATCGTTGGCTCTGTTGGAGCTCCAGCTTGCTGAGTACAGAACTCGGGCCTTGTCAGCATTCATAATCATGTGAACCAATTTCCCTTCATGAATCTCTCTGTACATATGTGTGTGGTTTGTGTGTGTGTGTGTGTGTGTATCTCCTTTCAGTTCTATTTCTCTGAAGAAGCCTAACATAGCTTATAAGAAGAGAAAATTTGGACACAAAGGAGCACCAGAGATGCATGCTCACAGAGGAGAGACATGAGGACACAGGGAGAAAGCAACCATCCGCAAGCCAAGGAGAGAGGCCTCAGGGGAAATCAACTCTGCTGACACCTCGACGTTGAATTTCTGGCCTCCGGAACAATGAGAAACAAATTTCTGTTTTTTAAGCCACTTAGTCTGTGGTACTTTTTGATGGCAGCCCTGAAAAACTAATATATGTTTTTATTACTAACAAATAATATGCTGAATGTGAAAAGAATAACCACAAGGAGTCAAAAAAAAAAAAAAAAACAACCCTAAAGAAGAGCAATGTCGCAGCACTCCAAAAGTAAAAGCTAAAGTTCCAAGTTCTCAGATTTGAGATAATATACGAAAAACAGCAGTCAGTATCCAGACAGTGGTCTGATAAAACAAAAGGACTTTCCAAATACACCGTTGATTTCCTCCTTTAGGTGGTGGTAGTGATGAGGGGCAAAATTTCAAGAGCAAGGTGCCGGCATGGTAGGTTTCACTCTGAGACTTCTCTTGGCTTACAGGTGGCTGCCATCTTCCTGTGTGCTCCCATGGTTTCTTCTTTGTGTGTGTGTGTGTGTGTGTGTGTGTGTGTGTGTGTGTGTGTATTTCTCTCTCTCTTCTTGTGAGGCCACCAATTCTGTCAGATTAGGGGCCCACCTTTATGACCTCATTTCACCTCATTTACCTCCTTGGAAACCTTATCTCGAAATAAAGTCCCATTGGGTTTAGTGCTTCAACACATGAATTTTGGGGGGACAAAAGTCAGTGCACAGCACCAACTAAAAAACAACTAGGACATTTGCCAATCAGTGCCTGACCACCATTTATCAATTATTGCTTAAAAGGGGGCATTTACTGCCCACACTTCCAGAGCAAGTTTCCACAGAGGAAGAGAAGGTACTGAGGAAAAAAAAAAAAGTATCACTTTTTATAGAGTAATGTAGGGTAAAATATCAGAGTGAGTTTGAGCTTTTAGGAGACTGTACACATCCACAACTGAAATCAGAGATGGGCTGATGAGATATGTCAGGTGGCACAAAAAGTACTATCACCATCATGTTGCGGACCCCACATCTTTGGAGAAGTAACAGCTGCTTTAAGTAGATGTGGGCCTCATAGGTGGAGGCTCTTCACAAATTGCACGATTTTATCTGCCTTTGAACACAGGTTCTGAGAGACTGTTTTTTTTGAAGACTTCAAAACCAGTTAGTAAGGATCTGCTATTGTAAGCAAATAAAAATTTCATTCTTTTGGTGGGTGTATCTGTAGCTAATATGGATTAGAAGTAGCCTTTTCATAGATTTCAAATTCCTAGATGAAAAGCCAGGAAAGTGAACACACAGTAGCTGCTCTGTAATGTAAGATTTACTGGGTATCAGTCAATTAAAATTGTGTAGAGATTTTGCTTATATTCCCCTTTATTTATATTTTCTATATTGTTTATTCAGAAATATATAATTAGCTATGCATGGAATTGCATAACATTACTAGGTATATTAAACTTTGATTTTGGATTGTTAAAAATAGACATTTTAGGTAGTAGGAGATCACAATTTCTACTCACTAGTTGTTGTTGTTATTTTTTGAAAATGCAAGGTGAAGTGGAAATTTTGGAGGGATTTAAACTCAGATAGAACACATCATCCTTTTCTGTGGTCCATTCCAATCACTACCATCATTTTGATTTCAGAAACCCAGATGTTGATGTGTAGTGAAGTTTATAAAAACACAAAGCTCATTGGGGAAGCCTTATTTTATAAAGGTGAATTGTATTTTTGGACCAATTAATATTTAATGCATTTTTTAAACTTTTAAAGAAGTCTTGCATTTGTACTCTGAATCTAGAAAATAGATAATCTAAAAAGTGTCAAGGAGAAACAGAGTTATAAAATTATATAAGTTCAAGCAAACAAAAGAGCTAAAACTATGCACATATAAATGGGGCAAGTTTCTCTTGAGGAGATTAGCAGAGGCAGGCAGCTGTGGGACATACTGGTTCCTCTCTTGGCTGTGACAGTGGTCTCTGTCCTTTGGGGGCACAAAGTGCCCAGTTTTCCAGCTCCCCCTTGACCCAGCTGCAGCAGAGGTGGTGGAGGCAGCTCAACCCACTGTGTGCTGGGCTAGGAGACTAGGTGTGGGTGTGGTTGAAATGCTCCAGTGGGGAAAGTGTGGTTGTGTCAGGGACTTTCCTCCAGTGAGATCAGTCTCCTTGCAGAATAGACAGGCAGCTTCCAGCTCAGGGACAGTACTATTTATTAGCCCTGCCCTTCCTCATAGGAGGTGGAAGCTTTTGTCCTTGAGGCACAAAAAATGCTCACTGGGGAGTGAGCCCCAAGCTCCGTGGATGTAATAGGTGCTCTGTCAGAGGCGAGGCAGCCACTTCCAAGTAACCTGGCTTAATGGTCCCCTGTGGGACACTTACAGAAACAGCCTTTCAGCCACAGTTCCTCTGCGATAATGGGTGGGGGAGGAGGAGGAAGGGAAGGCCCTAAATGGTAGGGAGAACTTCCACCGTGACGGGGGCAAACATCTTTGGATCATGAGTCAGGAGCTGTCTGGTGCAGGACAGTGTATGGTCTACCTTTTTCTCTCGTAAAAAGCATTTGTGGCCCTTCCCAGTTCTCTTTGGGCACCCATACCACGAGTCCAAACTCTGGGAACATTGTTACCCTCCCATCTCCTCATTCCTTTGTGGTTGTCACAGTCCAAGTGGGTGATGGGGAATGTTTGTATGAGATCCAGTGACAGAGAGACTGAGGGGCTGTGACTTCCCTGGCTGGATAGAGGCACCTGGTGTGTGCTCAGGTAATATGGCGCCTACTGTCTTGCCTCGGATCCGTGCTGAGAAGCAACCTTGTACCTGCCTGCAGCCCAGTGCTCTATTGCCAGGAAGCTCTCAGTTTGCTAATGGCAGCAGTGCCTGGGTTCATCAAGGTAGAGGGCTTTCTGACACATCAGGAGCCAGCAGACCACCACAGGTACCAGGAGAGCAAAACTAATCACTCCCACCTACCATTTCCACTGGGCTCTGAATCCCTTGGGGGCTGGTCTCAGCCAAAATTTTTCTCCTTCTTGTTCTGTTCCATTAATTCTTCCCATAGGATCTCCAGGAAGGGTAGGTTCTAGATCCTTTCCCTCAGAATTTCACCTGAGCTGTGCTTTCATACCTGAAACTTCTTCCTCTCTGGGGTGATGTGGTGACTGATGTCTCTAGTTGGGCATCTTGCCCAGCTCATCGCCTTTGAAGTTTGAAGCTGAGCATTGATTTCTCTCTAGCTATGAAAAACATAGATGCCATTGATGACATCTTCTTCCAACAGAGGCTGTTT
>RJWJ010049709.1:0-10153 GCA_004363605.1 Indri indri | reverse complement strand
CAGACAGCTTTCTTAGGAGAATTCAGAATTAAAAGCCAAACTGACCTTTTAGTTTCAATTAATGAATATCAAGTTTTAGGAACTTGATTAAATGGATTATTATTAAATGAATAACTCATTTAATAGGTTACTAGTAAGTAGCCCTGAATCATATATAAAAGTTCATGGAATTACAAGTCATTCATGCATAAGACCTAAAAGCAGAATCAGGCATTTTAAGAAATCTTTTTATTTTGAGATAATTATAGATTCACATGCAGTTGTAAGAAATAGTAGAGAGAAGTTCAGTGTACCTTTTAGCCAATTTCCTTCAATGGTAATACCTTGCAAAATTTTACTAATATCACAACTACAATATTGACATTGCTACAATCAAGGCTCAGAACATTTCTCTCAACACAAGAATCTCTCATGTTGTCTTTTTATAGCCATATCTACTTCTCTCCTGCCCCAACCCTCTCTTTAACCCTGGGCAACCAGTAATCTGGTCTTCATTTTCTATAATATCCTTGTCTTGAGAATGTCAAGTAAATGGAATGATACAGTATGTAACCTTTTGGAAAAGTGCCAGATTATTTTGGAGAGTGACTGCACCATTTTAGATTCCCGCCAGCAATGTATGAGTGATCCGTTTCTTCATATCCTCTCCAGCATTTGGTGGTGTCACTATTTTGAACTTTAGCCATTCTGATAGGTGTGTAGTGATACCTTATTGTAGTTTTAATATTGCATTTCCCTAGTGTCTGATGATGTTGAACATCTTCTCATGTGTTTACTTGCCATCAGTATATCTTCTTCAGGGAAATGTCTTTTGCCCATTTTCTAATCGGTTTGTTAGTTTTTTTACTGTTGAGTTTTGAGAATTCTTTTATAGTCTAGATACCAGTCCTTTGTTGGATATATGCTTTGTAAATACTTTCTCTCAGTCTGTTGCTTGTCTTTTAATACCCTCACATGATATATTGCAGAGCAAAAGTTTTTAATTTTAGCGAAGTCCAATTTACCTTTTTTTTCCACTTATAGATCATCCTTTTAGTGTCAAGTCTACGAATTCTTTGCGTAGCCCTAGATCCCAAAGAATTTCTCTTTCTAAGATATTGTTTTATAGTTTTACATTTTACATTTAAGTTTGTGATCCATTTCAGGTTAGTTTTTTATAAGGCATGAGGTTTAGGTTGAGGATCAGTTTTTCACCTATGGATGTCCACTTCCTCCAGCACCATTTATCGAAAAGGCTATTTTTTCTCCATGAAATTGTTTTTATATCTTTGTCAAAATCGGTTGGGCTTCCCATGTGAATCTATTTATGGGTTCTATATTCTGTTCCATTGATTTACATGTCTACCTCTCTACCAATACACAGTCTTGATTACTATAGCTATTAATACATAATAAGTTTTGAAACTGGGCAGATTGATTCCTCTTATTTATTCTTTTCAAAATTATTTTAGCTACTCATTTGTCCTTACATATAAATTTTAGAATAATCTTGTCTATATCTATGAAACATGTGCTGGGATTTAGATAGGAATTGCACTAAACCTGCATAAAATTGGGGGAGAATTGACAGCCTTACAATGTTGAGCCTTTCATCCAGGAACACAGTATGTCTCTCCATTTATTTAGATCTTTGGTTTCCTTCATCAGCATTTTGTACTTGTCAGCATACATGTCCTGTACATGTTTTATACAATATTTTTATTTTTTTGAATGATTATAATTGGTATTATGTTTTTAATTTCAGTGTCCACATGTTCATTGCTAGTATATAGAAACACAATTATTTTGTATATTTATCTTGTATCCTATGATTTTTCTATTGTTTGTAGAGACAGGGTCTCACTATGTTGCTTAGGCTGGTCTTGAACTCCTGGCCTTAAGTGATCCTCCTGCCTTGGCCTCCCAAAGTGCTGAGATTACAGATGTGAGCCAGCATGCCTAGCTCTGTATTTTCATTTTTATTGAGTTCTTTGTAATTTTAAATTTCTCTTGAGACTTTCACTTTGACATATGAGTTATTTAAAAGTATGTTCTTTAGTTTTCAAGTTTTAGGGATTTTCCTGTTACCTTTCTTTTATTGATTTCTAGTTTAATTTCATTGTGGTCATGGAAGAGACTTTGTATGACTTCGATTCTTTTAAATTTGTTGGTGTTTGTTTTATGGCCTAGGGTATACTATATCTTGGTATCTGCTCTGTGGGCACTTGAAAAGAATGCGTATTCTGCTGTTATTGAGTGGATTGTTCTCTAAATGTTGATTACTTCATGCTGGTTGATGGGATTGTTGAGTTTCTTCTATAACCTTGCCAACTTTCTGTCCAGTTGTGCTATTTATTGTTGAGAGAAAAATGTTGAAGTCTTGCAATAAAATCTTAGATTTGTCTGTTTCTTCTTCAGTTCTATCACTTTTTGCTTCCTGTATTTTGCAGCTATGTTGTTTGGTGCCTATAAGTTTAGGATTACTGTGTCTTCTTAATGGATTTACCATTTTATTATTATATAATGTTCTTCTTAGGTTCTATAATTTTCTTTCACTTGAAGTCTACTTTATATGTTATTAATATAGCAACTCCTGCTTTCTTTTGATTAATGATTTCATTATATATCTTCTTCCATCCTCATACTTTAAACTTGCCTATATCATTATGTAGATAGCATATAGTTGGGCCATTTAAAAAAAATCCTTCCTACTAATCTTTTAATCAGTTTATATAGGCATCTTACATTTAATGGAATTATTTATATATTAGGGCTTAAGTCTGCCATTTAATTTATTTATTTTTGTTCTGTTTGTTCCTTCTGCTTTTCACTTCTCCATTTCCCCCTTTGCCTTTTATGGATTACTTTAACTTTTTTTTAGATTTTCATTTTGATTTGATAGCTATTTTAGCTGATGTCCTAGGTATTACATTATATATACATAACTTCTCAGTCTACTGGTGTCATCATTACACCAGTTCGAGTGAAGTGTTGGACCTTTATCTGCCTTTTTGTCCCATTAACTTTTCCTGTTTATAATATAATTGTCTTTAAATAGTTCTTTTTTATACATTTAGAACTACAGGAGACAGTGTTTTATACATATATCTCTTCCATCAAAAAGTCAAAGGAGAGTTTTTGATTTTGTATTGTATATGGTTGTATTTGCTCATAGTTTTTATTTTCTACATAGTTAATCATATCATCTACAAATAGGGATACTTTTAGTTTTTCCTTTCCAATATGTATGCCTTTTCCCCTTTTATTATCCTATTGCACTGGGTAGGACTTTCGGCACAATGTTGAATAAGGGTGATAAGAGTGGACACCCTTGCTCTGTTTCTGATCTTAGGGGAAGCATTCAGTCTTTCACTATTAAGAATGATGTTGGCTGTAGTTTTTTTTTTATAGATGGCTTTATCTAGTTGAGAAAGTTGTTTTTTATTCCTAGCTTTCTGATTGCTCTTATAATGTTAATTTTTTTATATCAATTAAATGATCATGTGGTTTTCCTTTAGACTGCTAATATGGTAGATCACATCGATTGATTTTTAAATATTGATTCATTATTGCATTCTTGGGATAAACTTTATTTGGTAATGTAATGTTATAATACTATTTTATACAATGTTGGATTCTATTTGCAAATATTTTGTTGAGAATTTTTGCATTTGTGTTCTTGATATTGGTCTGTAGTTTTCTGTTTTAAGAATTGCCTATTTGGTTTTGGTACCAGGCTAATGCTGGTTTGATTAAATGCATGAGGAAGTGGTCACCCCTCTTCTATTTTCTGAAAGAGATCATATAGAATTGGTGTTATCATCTTCAAATGTTGGGTAGAACCTACCAGTCAAGCTATCTGGGCTGAAGATTTATTTTTTGGAAGATTTTAAAAAATACAAATTCAATTTCTTCAATGGTTTTAGAATTATTCACATAATGTATTAATATTTCATCTTGGGTGAGTTTCAGTAGCATGTAATTTTCAAGGAATTGGTCTATTTCTTCTAAGTTGTGGAATTTATATGTGTAGAGGTTTTTTTTTTTTTTTTTTGGTAGCATTCCTTTATTATCCTTTCAATGTTTATAGAGTCTTTAATGATATCCTAGCTCTCATTCCTGGTATTGCTAATTTGTTCTCTTCTTTTTCTTCTTTGTCAGTCTTGCTAGAGAATTATTAATTTTATCACTCTTTTGAAAGAACCAGCTTTTGGTTTCACTGATTTTCTTTATGGTTTTCTGTTTTCAATTTCATTGATTTATGCTATTATCATTTCTTTTCTTTGTTTTGGATTTGTTCTGCCTTTCTTTTTTTAATTTATTATGGTGAAAATTGAGTTAATTAATTTGAGCCCCTTCTACTTTCCTAAGTTTTTTTTTTTTTTTTTTTGAGACAGAGTCTCACTCTGTTGCCCTGGCTAGAGTGAGCGCCGTGGTGTTAGCCTAGCTCACGGCAACCTCAAACTCCTGGGCTCAAGCAATCCTCCTGCCTCAGCCTCCCGAGTAGCTGGGACTACAGGCATGTGCCACCATGCCCGGCTAACTTTTTCTATATATTTTTAGTTGTCCAGATAATTTCTTTCTATTTTTTTTAGTAGAGACGGGGTCTTGCTCTTGCTCAGGCTGGTCTCAAACTCTTGAGCTCAAACAATCCGCCCACCTCGGCCTCCCAGAGTGCTGGGATTACAGACGTGAGCCACCACGCCCGGCCCTAATATAAGTATTTTAATGCTACATATTTTCCTCTAAGGACCACTCTAACTGCATTCCATACATTTTCTATATTTTATTAATACTTTCATTTTCTTTCAGTTTAAAATACTTTCTAACTTCCCTTAAGACTTCTTTTTGACCTATGGATTACTTAGAAGTGGGCTGTTTAATTTCCAAATGTTTGAAAATTTTTTCTTTGCTTTCTTATTGATTTTTAGTTTAATTTGATCATTGAGAACAAACTTCATATTTCAGTTTTTTAAAATTTGTTAAGGTTTGACTTATGACTCAGGATATAGTTTGTCTTGGTGAATGTTCTATGTGTTGTTGAAAAGAATGTGTATCTTGATGTAGCTTGGTGAATGTTCTATAAAAATCAATCAGATCCAATTGATTGAAATTGTTGTTGAGTTTTTACTATATTCTTGCTAATTTTTCTGTTTATGAGATCTGTTACTGAGAGAGGTTTATTCACTACTTCAACTATAATTGTGAATTTACCTATTTCTCCTGGCAGTTCTGTCAGTGTTAGTTTTATGAATTTTGAAATTGTTAAGTACATAAATGTTCAATATTATTATATTTTCTTGATTATTTGATCCTTTTAATATTCCTCTTTATCCCTGAGTCTATATTCTTTTAGAGCAGGTCTACTGGCAATGGATTCTTTTAGTTTTCCTTCACTGAGAATATCTTTAGTTCACCTTCATTTTTGAAGGAGTTTTTCACTGGATATAGAATTCTTAAGTTAACACTTTTTTACTTTCAGCACTTTGAAAATGTTGTGCCACTTCCTCTGGCCTCCATGGTATTCTGATGAGAAACCTGCAGTCCCTTAAATCATTATTTCATTCTAAGTAATGTACTGTTTTTTTCTGGATGCTTTGGAGAAATTTTTCATTGTCTTTAGTTAAGTAATTTGGTTATGTTTGGTCTTGAATTCTTTCAGGTCTATCCAGTTTGAGTCTCGCCAAACTTCTTGTATCTGTAGAGAAACATCTTTTGTGAAACTTGAGATGTTAACAGCCATTGTTTCATCCAATATTTATTCAACATTGTACTTCTTCTCCTTCTCTTTTTCCGGAACTCTGATGAATGTTAAACCTTTTGTTAGTGTTCCACATGTCCTTGAGGCTTTGTTCATTGTTTAAAAATATTTTTTCTCTCCATTGTTCATATTAATTTCTATTGATCTATCTTTAAAAATTCACTGACTCTTTCCTCTGTCATCTCCAATCTGCCATTGATCCAATAAAATGAGATTTTTATTTTGGTTATTGCATTTTTCAGTTCTAAAATTTCTATTTGGTTCTTTTTCTACTTGGTTCTTTTTTATATCTTCTATTTCTTTGCCAAGACATTCTATTTTTTCATTTATTTCAAGTGTGTTTGATTGCTTGTTGGAGAATTTGTATAATAGATGCAGTAAAACCTGTGTCAGATAATTCCAATATCTGTGTCATCATGGTGTTGATATCTGTTGACTGCCTTTTTCATGTAATTTGAGATTTTTCTTATTCTTTGTATGCCCAGTAATTTGGATTATATTCTGAACCTTTTGAATATATCATAAAACTGTGTCTTGTTTAAATCTGATGAAAATTTTTGAAATTTTTGTTTCAGCATGCAATCAAACTGCTTAGGTTCAGACCACAAATTCCAACCTTCCAGTTGTGGGCACTATTCCCAACATCATTTCGTTTTCAAAAGCTTGCAAAGTACTATTCAGATCTGTCCCACAAGTGTGTCACTCAATGGTTAGATTGAGAGCTTGGCCGTGGTCTATCTGTTCATTCAATTCTCAAATCTTTGGTTTGCTGATTATGATCAGACTCTTGCATGCACAGCTTGGAGTGAGTCCAAGTGTTCATAAATAGCTATAGAGTTGCTTTGCTGAGCTCCTCGTCTGTAATCTCTCTGGTACTTTATAGTTTCCTAGGGCTCTTCTTTTTTATCCCTCTGGCCTGATAGCTGGGGCTCTAGTTCCTCTTTCTGCCATACATGTCTGCAACTGCACCCACATCTGGGTTCAGGTGGCAGGAGGATAGAGAGAGAATAAAATACAATGGGGAGGGCAGTTGTCCCCTCTCTTGAGATCACATCTCCACCTATAAGAGAGGAAGTTGCCCTTCCCTTAGAGTTTTGGTTTCTGCTAGCTCCAGTTGCAGCCTCTGTCGCTGTTCTCATTGGACTGTTTGGAAGATGGGGTGGGAGAAAACGGAGAGAAGGGGGGAACAAAAGGGAAAATGGGATTTCCAAATTGTTTCTGAGTGTTAGGAGCTCTCCTTCCTGTCTTCTAAAGCCAGGAGTAAAGGCTTCTTCTGGGGCATTGTCTATACCTCAGCGCTCCTGTTCGAGTTTCAGGCCAGGGGATGGCGAAGGGAAAAAAAGTGATAAATTCACCTCCCTTTTGGTAGTATTTCAAATTCTAGTCTTTTTCTTCAATCTTCCTGCTACTATTTACTTTTCAGAGTCCTCAAATAATTGTTTTATGCATTCTGATCAGATTTTATATTGTGTTCAATGGGAGATCCAGAGTAAAGTGTGTTTGGTCTATCTTACCTGGACTGGGAATCTCAAAACATGCATTTTAAAATTCCTGTAACCCCTATTACCTATCATAACAAGCCTTACATCATACTTCGAGAATCACTTGTCAAAGGCAGGGTGGCTCAACCTCCCATTTTTCAGAAGAAAAGAACAATTTTACGTTTATCGGCCTTTTAGTCATGACACAAGCACCATTAATTAAAAACTTGTGACTCAAGGCCTTAGATTCTCTAAGCATCTTTAAAAAACTATATACCTGGATGATATTACTTTAGCTCTCGGTTGAAATGTACTCAAGACGGTGATTAAAAACAGACTTTGGTTTTTATCCAAAGTTGAGAAAAGAAAAAGTAATCTAAAGTTTGCTTTGTTATCTTTTGCCACACTGCTTTGGAAGACATTGTCCATTTTGTTCAACATTGTTTAAATAAAACATTCCTCTTTGAATTTCACATAAAGAAAAGGTTCATCATGTCTTACGAACTCTTGTGCTTCTTATATGACTTAGGTTTTCTTTTTGTCCTGGATTTCAGGCATCTCAGAATCTCTTATAATCTTTATTCAATTACACTGGTTCTTCTTGGCTAGATCTCCTGGAAAAACTGTTTTTCTTCTAACATGTTACATGGATCTTTCTATTTTATGCTTGTTTTACTGATGGACACTAAGTCATAAATGAATACAATAAAATGGTAGGATTGTAGGATTATTAATCTCCTTCCTCCTTTTTCTTTGCCTTTTGTGCTTTTTTAACAATGCTTTAAAAAAAAATATGTAAAACTTGAATGAGATAATTACATTGAACCTGAGTGATGAGCACATGGGATTTTATAATAGTTATCTATTTTGTATGTACTTGAAATTCTCCATAATAAAAAATTAAAAGTTAAAAAAATAAATGAAATGATTATACAATGTGACACTGGTGTAAGAATAAAAAGGTGATAATTGAAATAAAATAGTCCTGAAAGAGACTCAGCACATTAAATTCTAACATATATGTTGAAGATGCAATCATAAATCAGCAGAGAAAGGGAAGATTTTCAACAAATAGATATCTGGCAATGGGTTAACTATTTGTGGAAAAAAAAAGACTTCCTTTTCACTGGATACAAAACCTCAGAATTAATTCTAGGTACACTCAAAAATTAAGTGGGGAAAAATTAAACAAAAATAAGCTAAAAAATGAGTGATTCTTTATGGACCTCTCTATTTGGGAAAAAACTTTTTAAGGTAAAAACAAAACAAAAGACAATAATTACAAATGTCAAAAACGTTATCACATAAATGTCCACACTTTGTATTTAAAAAAGCCCTCACAATTAATAATCCACCAACAAACTAAGAATAATATTTGCAATAAATGTCACTGGCAAAGAGTAAGTATCCTATACCTGTGTGAAACTATGTAAATGAATAACATGAACAATAAGACAGGCAGATAAACAGTCAAATGTCTTGTAATTTACAGAATAAGAAACGGCTAATAAACATGTAAAAGCAGTGTATTCACCATTATTAACCTAGTCAAGAGAAATCAGAACTATTAGATATTATGACTTATCTGTGAAATATGACAGTTTTAGAAAGAATGTGATAAAATAGCCTTTTTAAATAATAACGATATCAAGCTATTTTGTTGAGAGCTTTTTTTTTTTAATTGCCAAGAAATATTTTTTGCCAATTACATGTATGTGAAACAAGACATCATCCTTGGCCTACAGAGCTATCAAGCCAGGACAGTGGTGAAACATAAGGCTGCCTTGAGACACGACAAGGGAAATGCAAAGAGGTGAAAGATTCCAGGGAGAACAGGGACTGGTGTGTTTGTGTCTGCAAGCGTGGGAGATGGGGGCTGGATTACAACTTTATAAGAGGCTGTGGCTTTAGGAGAAGGTGTCAATCCTGACACCCTAGTACAGTATTAAAAGAACAATATTTGTCTACAAATTATAAAGGGATTTAATTTTATGACTCTTAGTATTCTATCATTTTATGACATTTTTGTCATAGAACTCTTAGTCATAAAGATATAGAGACTTGTCTTATTAGAGACATGGCTCAGTATACACCATGATTACTGTTTAAAAATGATTATGAAGGGTATTGAGTCTTTGATTTGGTTCTCAGTTTGACTGTTGTTGGCATATAGGAATGCTACTGATTTCTGTACATTGATTTTGTAAGCTGAGACTTTGCTGAATTTGTTGTATATTTTCTTCTTCACCCTCAGGGATGCCTATGATTCTCACATTAGGCCTCTTCACATAATCCCACATTTCTTGTAGGCTTTGCTTTTTTCTCTTATTTCTCTGCTCTATCTCTGTGACTGACTTATTTAATTGAAAGGTGTTATCTTCAATCCCTCAGATTCTTTCTTCTGTTTGATCTACCCTGTTCTTCAGGCTTTCCACTATGTTTTGTAATTCCTTAAATAAATTCTTCATTTTCAGAAGCTCTGTTTGATTTTTCTTTAATATTTCAATTTCTTTAGTGAATTTTTCTTCCAAGTCCTGGATTTTTTTGTGGTTTCTTTGTGTTGGTTATCCATTTTCTCTTGCATATCATGGCATTTTCTTACAATCCATGTTTGAAATTCTTCTTCTGTCATTTTAGTGTTCTGAATTTGGTTGATGTCCATTGCTAGAGAGCTGGTGTTCCCCTTTGTGGGTGTCCTTTCGGTTTGATTCTTCATACTTACAGAGTTCTTTAGCTGATTCCTTTCCATCTGTATCAGCTGTTGCTTCTTACCTTTAGATTTTCGTTTGGATAATAACATCTCCTGTTTTGTCTCTGAGCCAGTAGGTGGTGTTTGTGGGTGAGATTTGACCACACCCTTTATGATGAATCAGTAGATGCAGTAAAAGGGTGTGCAGAATGACCTCCCTGTCAGTAGGTGGCGCTTGCTGGG
>RJWJ010049708.1:0-10153 GCA_004363605.1 Indri indri | reverse complement strand
GATGGCGAGTACATGTGGTGCTTATTCTTCCATTCTTGTGATACCTCACTTTGGAGGATGGGCTCAAGCTCTATTCCAGTAAAATATAAGAGGTGCTAGATGAGCATTGTTTTTGTAATTGACTAGTATTCCATTGTATACATATACCATATTTTATTAATCCACTCATGGATTGATGGGCAATTGGGTTGTTTCCATATCCTTGCTATAGTGAATCGTGCTGCCATAAACATTCGGGTTCAGATGTCTTTATTATAGAATGTCTTTTGTTCCTTTGGGTAGATGCCTAATAGTGCTATTGCTGGATCAAATGGTATTTCTATTTTTAGCTCTTTGCGGTATCTCCAAATTATTTTCCACAAAGGTTGTACTAATTTGCAGTACCACCAGCAGTGTAAGAGTGTTTTTATCTCTCCACATCCTCGCCAGCATTTGTTGTTTTGGGATTTTTTAATAAAGGCCAATCTCACTGGGGTTAGGTGATATCTCATTGTGGTTTTGATTTGCATTTCCCTAATGATTAGAGATGTTGAGCATTTTTTTATATGTTTGCTGGCCATTATTCTGTCTTCTTTTGAAAAGTTTCTGTTCATGTCCTTTGCCCATTTATTGACGGGGTTGTTTGATTTTTTTCTTGCTCATTTTTTTGAATTCTATATAGATTCTAGTTATCAACCCTTTATCGGATGTGTAGAAAGCAAATATTTTCTCCCATTCTGTAGGTTGTCTATTCACTCTAATGATAGTTTCCTTTGCAGTGCAGAAGCTTATTAATTTGATCAGGTCCCATTTTTTTATTTTCGTTGCTGCTGCAATTGCTTTGGGGGTCTTCTTCATAAATTCTTTGCCTAGGCCAATGTCTGAAAGAGCCTTCCCTACATTTTCTTCTAGGATTCTTAAGGTTTCATGCCTTAGGGTTAAGTCTGTTATCCATGATGAATTGATTTTTGTAAGAGGTGAGAGGTGGGGATCCAGTTTCAATCTTCTGCATGTAGTTATCCAGTTTTCCCAGTACCATTTATTGAAAAGAGATTCTATTCCCCAGTGTATATTTTTGTCTGCTTTGTCAAAGATTAGATGACAATATGCAGATGGTTTCATCTCTGGGTTCTCAGTCCTGTTCCAAAGGTCTATATCTCTGTTCTTGTGCCAGTACCATGCTGTTACTATAGTTACTATAGCCTTGTAGTAAAGCTTGAAGTCTGGTAGACTGATAACTCCCAGTTTGTTCTTTTTGCTTAAGATTGCTTTGGCTATACAAGATCTTCTCTGGTTCCATACAAAGCATAGAATTATTTTTTTCTAGATCGATAAAGAATGATGATGGTACTTTGATAGGGATTGCATTAATTCTATAGATCACTTTGGGTAGTATGGACATTTTAACAATGTTAATTCTGCCAATCCATGAGCAAGGTAGATTTTTCCATCCGTTTACATCTTCTACAATTTCTTTTCTTAGTGTTTAATAGTTCTCCCTGTATATGTCTCTCACCTCTTTCGTTAAATATATTCCTAGATATTTAATTTTTTTGAGGCTGTTGTAAAAGGTGATGTGTTTTTTATTGGATTTTCAGCTTGCCTGTTACTGGCATAAATGAATGCCTCTGATTTGTGTGCATTGATTTTGTATCCTGAGAAATTACTGAATTCATTTATCAATTCCAGGAGTCTCTTGGTTGAATCCTTGGGGTTTTCTAGATATAATATCATATCATCAGCAAAGAATGAGAGTTTGATCTCTTCTGCCCCCATTTGGACGCCTTTAATTCCCCTCTTTTATCTAATTGTTCTAGCAAGGACTTCCAGCACTATGTTGAATAGAAGTGGAGATAGTTGCCCAATTGATTTTTGACAAAGGTGCAAAAGCAGTTCAATGGAGGAAAGATAGTCTTTTCAGCAAATGATGTTAGAGCAACTGACATCCACAGGAAAAAAAATAAATGTACTTCAACCTAAACCTCACACCTTATATAAAAGTTAACTCAAAATCTGTCATGGGCTTACATGTAAAATATAAACCATAACACTTTTAGAAAACAACTTAGAAAGTCTTTGGGACCTACAGGTAGGTAAAAAGTTCACATACTTGACACCTAAAGCATAATCCATAAAAAGGAAAAATTGATACATTGTACCTAAACAAAATTAAAATTTTTTACCCTTCCAAAGACCCATGTAAAAGCGTGAAAAAAACAAGCTACACAGACTAGAAGAAAATACTTGAAGACCACATATCCAACAAAGTTTTTGTATCTAGAATACATAAATAGCTCAGCATTCAACAGTAAAATAAAAAATGTTCTATTAGAAAATGGGTAAGGCCGGGCACGATGCCTCACGCCTGTAATCCTGGCACTCTAGGAGGCCAAGGCAGGAAGATCTCTTGAGGTCAGGAGTTTGAGACCAGCTTGAGTAAGAGTGAGACCCCGTCTCTACTAAAAATGGAAAAAAATTAGCCTGGCGTGGTGGTATGTGCCTATAGTCCCAGCTACGTGGGAGGCAGAGGTAGGAGGATCACTTGAGTCCAGGAGTTTGAGGTTGCTGTGAGCTAGGCTGACACCATGGCACTCTAGCCAGATGTCAGCTAGACAGAGTGCGACCTTGTCTCAAAAAAGAAAGAAAGAAAGAAAGAAAGAAAATGGGCAAAATGCATGGACATTTCACTTAAGAGGATATACAGATGGCAAAAAAGTGCATGAAAACATATTCAACATCATTAGCCCCTACATCTATGTAAATTAAAACCACAAGGAGATATTACTACACACCCATCAGAATGGCTAAAATAAAAATGTGACACCACCAAATACTGGCAAGAATGAAAAGAAAATGGATATTCACACATCGCTGGTTGAAATGCAAAATGGTACAACCACTTGGGAAATCAGCGTGGCAATTTCTTTTAAATCTAAAGATGTAGTTATGACAGGACTGAGCAATTTCCAAACTCTTCAGAATTTATCCCAGAGAAATGAAAATGATGTTCACACAAAAACCTGTTTACAAATGTTCATCATAGTATTATTCATATTTGTCAAACACTGGAAGTAACCCAGAATTCTTTCAATGGGTAAAAGGTTAAACAAACCATGGTACATTCGGTGCTACTACTCAGTAATAGAAAGGAGCGAACCATTGAGGCATGCAAGAGCTTGAATGGATCTCAATGGAATTATATTGAACAAAAAAAGCCAATTTCAAAAGGTTATACACTGTAAAATGGTTGCATACCATTCTAGAATACTCTTGAAACAACAAAATTATAGTGTTGCCAGAGGTTAGGAATGGAGGCGAAGAAATGAGTACAGCCATATAACCAAGTAGCTCAAGGGAGCCTTATGGTGATGGAATAGCTCTGTATCTTGATTATGGTGGTGGTTACATGAAGCTACACATGCACTAAAATTGCATAAAACTATACACACACACACAAACGAGCACACGTAAAACTAAGGAAATCCAAATAAACTCTGTGGGTTGTGCTGATGTCAATTTCCTGATTTTGATCCTGTACCATAGTTATATAAAATGCTACCACTGAGGGAAGATGGGTGAAGGATACACAAAATATCAACATGGTTTTGCAACTTCCTGTGATCTATAATTATTTCAAAATAAAAAGTTTTAAAAACTAAATCTCGTACACTGCTTGAGTTCTCATTCCCCCCAGCCATTTATGAATGATTCGGTTTCTCCACATCCTCCTCAGCATCTGGTGTTATCACTGTTTTTTACTGTAGTCATTCTGATAGGTTCACTTCTTCTTTGCTTTTGTGGGATAAATTTCAATATTTTCCTGTTTATGTACTTTATTTTACTTTATTTATTTATTTTTTTGAGACAGAGTCTCACTTTGTTGCCCCAGCTAGAGTGCCGTGGCGTCAGCCCAGCTCACAGCAACCTCTAAACCCTGGGCTCAAGTAATTCTCCTGCCTCAGCCTCCTGAGTAGCTGGGACTACAGGCAGATGCCACCACACCCAGCTAAGTTTTTCTATTTTTAGTAGAGACAGGGTCTCGTTCTTGCTCAGGCTGGTCTCAATCTCCTGACCTGAAGCAATCCTCCCGCCTCAGCCTCCCAGAGTGCTAGGATTACAGGCGTGAGCCACCGCGCCCAGTCTCCATGCTTTATTTTAAATCATCGCTTTTTTCGCTAAAAGCTGAAGCATTTTCAGCACTCTATTGAATACTTTGCTTAAGGATTCCCAACTGATTTTTAAAATAACCAAAATTAGAGAGCTTGATTACAAAAATTTAATACTGTAGGAAACTTTCCTACAGGAAACTTAGGTTGATCTATAAAGTAGTTCTTCAAATGCTTAAACATTTTTAAAAGCCAGTTGACAAGGCAGCAAAGAGAAAGACGTACTGCCATGCAGAAATATTTTATCGTATTTAACATAAGCTTCACAACAGACTTTAATTCATTTAACTCTGGCTGAGTGACTACAAATTAAAAACTCCCGGAACCGCAATGTCTGTGCCAATTGGTAGAATGTCACATCTAGTTTGGACCTGTGGGGTATCCAAATCCTGAATTTTGATGAAGGAACATCGAAGTTCATTGCCGGACATGTTTCTGGAATTCATGTCCGATACCAAAGGCAACTGGGGTGACCTTAGAGTTTGTCATTAAAAAAACAGATTCAGCTTTATCAGACAAAACTTTCCCAAAAAGCCCACCTTCAGAAAATGTCGGTGCACTCAACTGAAGAACCATGCTGACTGCATGAAAGATCTGCATTTTTGTGTTTACAGTGTAAATGGGTTCTGACTGCAATGATTAAAGAGAAGGGAAATGACCTAGTGTCTGTCATCACCTCTATATATTGTTGATAAAATTGGAACAACATTACCTGCCTGGTTAACTGAATATGGCAGCACTGGTCACTCTCCCCAGAATCATCAGCGAGGTTGATGAGGACCCATGATGTATTCATGAGCTTATGCAAAGTGCATCTTTCCAACTAAGAAGGTTAAACTTGCTACAGCAACTGCCCTGGCTCAAGTAAAACAAACTTTTATTACCCCTCCTCCTCCCTTGAACCTGACAGGTTTGATGTTCAGTGTTACCTGCCTTCATATAGATTTCTGCAGAGCTGTTAAGGACTGTCCTTGGTCAAGAATTGAAGGAGTTTAAGGTATTTGCTTCATGAAGCTGATCACTAGCAACTGAAGATGTCAGAAACCTCAATGCCGGTAAGATGCGGGTAGAAGAACTCTGCCTATTGTTTTGAAGGTGAAAACCATAGGCATCAACTAGTAGTCCTGGAGCCTAAGATAAAACCACATTCTAAAAACATCAAACTGCCTGAGTGGGGAACGGGGTGTGAGACTGTTGGAGGATGCATTTTCTTATAGAAAAAGGCAGGTAAAAACTCAGGTTGATTCCACTTTGTTGCTGGTGAAGTCCCTGCCATAAATATTCAAAACAGAAAAGAACAAGTCACTTAGACACAATGAAGAACAGGTAATTTATACAAATGCCCACACTTAATTCTCAAACACTTCAAGGATGAAGAATTAGCTCATGTAATATTGAAGCCAAGGTCATGGAATACCTTTGGCTAGAATAGTTTGTGCTGTGCCAACAGGGTCATAATTCAGTATCATGATTAACATCTCTTCCAAGAATAAATATCTGTCTGGCCTTCTCACTGTAGTGCAGGGTTAGAGAGGGCTTGGTACCACCGGTTAACAGTCCTATTGAAGACAGGTCATTGCTCTCCGCATCAGCAACAGGCTTTAATTTCTGTTTTAAACCTACCTGTGAGCCACTCCCCACCTCTTAAACAAATTAAATTGTTTTGTATGGCTCCAATGAGCACTAATGAAGAACCTGACATTTTCCAAGGAGTGGCAGATTAACAAGGGTTTGGCTCAACTGTACCTTATCCATATCTGGAAGAAACCTCCTTTGTTTTAAGAGCTACAAGTTGTTATAATAATTTTTACAGTCAGTCTAGAGTTATTAGTGAATACACTATTTATAAGAAAAGGAAAGCATGTTTTCCACACGCCCTTGCTCTGACCCTCTGTGCCTGGGGTCGTTCCATTTACTTGCACCTGGACACCCATCCTGCTGGGCCCAGATCCCTTGGCTGGGTTCCTGTTCCCAGCTCCGGACCACTTCTGCCTCCCGGGTTTCCTTCAAGAATTGCTTCCTCCAGTGCAAGCTGACGCCATCAAGTCTTTTATTTTCTGGTAAGTAGCCTTTTATTTCCTTTCTTGCAGTTATGGCCTGGAGTTTAGGATACTCTCTTTCTTTTCCCTAAGATGATTTCTTGTGCTTTAGGTGGACGTCTAAGAGTTACCCTACCCTAATATTTTTCTTGAAAAATTTGGGTCCCGGATAGAACCAATTTCTATCCCGTAGTTTAAATCTCCCTTTTATTACTCCTGGGTGTAAATCTTCCCGGGAGTAATAAAAGGGAGTGACTCAATGGCATAAGTGTCTTATCTATAAAGTCGCTCTAAGCCAGCACAAACCTCTTCTGTTAAAATATCCATGTGAGTGCCTATGCACTGAATGAGAGCTTTCTGGCTTTTAGAGCCATCGTCACAGCTTTCTAGTTCAGGCGGGAAGGCCTGCACCTGTCCCATTCTGCCCGTGTTGGCATTTAGCCAAGCACATATTTCTGTACTCTAACCATAGATTTAAGAGCATCATCTTTTCTTAACTTGTGCCTAATCTACCTATAACGGTCCAAGTAGCTCAAGCCCGTGTGTGTGTGTGTGTGTGTGTGTGTGTGTGTGTGTGTGTGTGTGTTTAAATCTCTAATCTCTGTGCTGTTTCTATTCACTCTTCCCTACCTCTCTCACACCCAGTATCCCCAGTAGGAAGATTCCCAGAGACTCTTATGGGTCAACCTCTAATTTTAGTAGCCCATTTAAAAAACCTCTGAAATACCAAAGATCTCCTACATGGCTGTATTAGCGGGAAAGGTAGGAAGTGTGATTGGTTTGGAGGTGTGATGAAACTAGCCTGTTTAGGCTGGGAAAATGGGGAAGAAGAGGATCCTTTCCAAAAATCCATATGGGAGAAAGAACATCTCCTATGAACCTTTTGTGAGAACTGGTTCTTAGTCCTCTCTACCACATTTATCACTTCTGACACTTTCCCGGGTTCCTCCTGGCTGTCTTCCATCTATTTGGGGGGAAAATCTCAAAGGGAGAGCTACTAGACAGCAAAAGGTTATGACAGTGACCATTTTTAAAAGGGAAAATGGTGACTGTGAGATTGGCCACAAGTAAGGTTATAGCTTTGGAGAAGGTATTAGGAAATTGTACCTCTGAAATGGGCATTCTTACCCATTTTTGAAAAAGTCCCCTAGGATGAATTATGATCTGGGATCTACTTTGAAATAATCCAGTAAGGGATAGCAGAAGAAGCAAGATTGGATACAGATTGATAATTGATGAAACTAAATGATTGGCACATGGGAATTCATACTATTCTTTCTACTTTTGTGTATGATTAAGAGTTTTCATAATAAAAAGGTTTTAAGTCTCCTATGGAGATATCCACCTAGGAGATTTTTTGTAAATGTGTTCCTGATAATACGAGACAGTCAAAATCCCAGGAAAATCCCAAGACCCTTTCTCAGAGAAAAGGTATTGATTTAACACGTAGCTTTTGAAAGACATGCTGCGTTCTTGTTGACTATTGCCTGTCTGCTCCAAAGGAGTGTACTAATGACAGACATTTGGGGAAATTGATAAAAGAATATTAAAGTCCTGCTGCATATGATTTGGGTTAGGCATATACTTGCTTGCATATGCATAGAATGTTTCTGGAAGGATTTACTAAAAGTTAGTGATATTTGCTTCTAGACAGGGAAGCCAGGTATCTGAGAAAAGGGGTTGAGAGACTGCATTTGGAAAAATAAAGTGATGAAACAAATAAAGCCGTATTGCACTGCAGGATTAGATGTGTTACTGCCTCTGATACTGACCCAGGTGAAAGGGACCTGCCTAGTCAGCCTAAAATCAGGTTAACTAAACACTGCATGCCTAGCCCCATTGTCTAGCAGCTGAGTAACTGACTGCTTGACGAACTCAATGTGCTGAATCAGTACATGAGAGCACAGCTAAAGCAGCACCAGTGACACGGCTTAACCCCAGCCTTAGAAGCACCATGGAGACAATAGCTTTGCTCACATTCTTAAAATGCTGCAGGAATATGTCCACAGCATATGAGAAGGTACAAGCTTAGAAGCAGGCTTCTTAGAGAAATGACCTAGGAATGATGTAGAAGATACACAAGCTGCACCCCTGAGTGGGAACAGAGGCATCCCTGCAGGGGGCAGGAACAGGCCCCACGACTTAGATAGAGCCACCCCTGAAATGGGGATGCGATTGCATTTGTTAGTGGATTTGCCATTCTTATACCCGGAAATGTGGACCTGCGTGTGTTACAGAGCCCCCGATGTTTTCAGTGTTGGGAGAACAATGTTCCTCTGAGAGAACAAGCTGGCACAGTTACTGCTAGTTGCTGCCACAACATCCTCATTTCAGAAGGAAACAGAAAAACTGAAAGGCAAGGAAATTCTGCTTATGATTTTTGGTCTCAAGACATGCATGTTGAAGATCATCATCCCAAATTTGGGGGCATTTTAAATCCCGATATGTGGACGGAACCTTTAGAACTGCTTCTGACGTTGGGGCAACTGTAGACAGATCGAGTATTTGGGTTAAACAAGTCCATCATGTCTTTTCACAAACAGAAAAACAGCAGGGCACACTTACCTATTGAGGTGAGGGAGCTGGAATTCACTGCCAGTGATGAATGGACTTTGAAAGCAGCCAGAACCAAAGCAAATGTAAAACCAATTTCCAGACAATGTTTAAGACTCGTGCTTATGTCTCTGCTGAAGCGTTTAGTATTTAGGCGGTTGGATTGAGTCAGAGAAATATCAGCAACTACTAGTTGAAATATCGCCTGCAGTCTTTCCAGATCTCTGTTCCAAAGACAGAAGCATATCCTGTATTAATTCTTTCTGTTTGGTCATCTGCTCAGTTCATTGTGGTCTACCCTCGAGGCTATCAGGATTCTTAGATGTGTAATGAAATGTGCCAAACCAAAGCACTCTGGGGTGCTGAGAACCAGCAAAGATTGAAAGCTTGACATCAACACACACTTGTACAGGAAGGCAACTGGCAATGTCTATCAAAATTATTATACAAACATACAAATGCAGCTCCACTTTTGAGAATTTGCCTTAAGGATACATATGTTCCAAAATGATGTCTATAAGAGGTAATTCACTATTGCACTGTTTATAATAGCAAAAGATTTAAAACAATGCCATCTGCAGAGGACTGGTTAAATAATGGTACCTCCATACAATGAAATACTATACAGGCGTGAAAGAATGAAGAATCCTTTTAAGTACTTTAAAATCTTGAAAATAAATTAAGTAGAGGGGAAAAGGTTAGAGCAGCAATTGAAAGCAGCTTTCATTTGTAAAAAGGAGGGGGGTTGATAAGAATGTGTTTTGTGTTTGCTCACACCCTTGCAGAGATTTTGCACCTACACAAAAGACACTGAACATCAGTGTCCCCCATGGTGGGAAACTGAATGTCAGGAAGATTTTTCACCATACACTTTAAGCTTTTCAATTATCAATTATCCATTCAAAATTCTGACTTTTTAATCATGAATTATCTGTTCCAAAAGATATATTTTAAGTCAGACTTTGACATGAGTGTAAAATGGTACCAACTACATAGTTGGCACACTTCTAACGAATGATGATTTCCTGAATGTGCAATAAAACATCAACTTGGAATTTCTGCTTAAAGTGTTATGGCTATTACAGATTTTTTTTCTACTCAAAAGTTAACAAAGGAATTATAGAACTCTTCTTTTTTTTTTTTTTTTTTTACCAACCTTTCCCCTCCTGCTGCCCCCTGACTTTTATGACTACTCTGAAGACCGCTGAGAAGTGAACATTGAGTGTAGGAGAAACGCTGAGTCCTGCGCTCCCTGAGCTGAAGCGGAAGTGCCAGGAGCACTCAGCCATCGCCTGGAGCTACTTAACTCAAGTTTATTTCTGCCCTGCCAGCTCTAGGCTTCCTATTTAGGCATCTTTCCTCTGACTCTCCCTGGTCTCCATTGAGTCTAAGACTACAAAAAAAAAAAAAAAAAAA
>RJWJ010049707.1:0-10151 GCA_004363605.1 Indri indri | reverse complement strand
GAGCAAACTCAACGTCTGAGACCTCTTTTCCCAGTGCTGACAAGGAAACCCTCGCCTGTCAGGCCCTCCCATCACATCCTGCCTCCCTGTCCCTCTTACCCCTTGGGAACAGCACAAGGATATTAGGTAAGAGAGGAGCCGTCTACCAGGGCGTAATGGAATTTTTTCATCTCGGGGTCAGCCTTCCTGACGACCGGCATCTGAGGCTTCCTCTCCAGCAGCTCCTGCCAGAAACTCGGGGGGCTGTGGTCACCCCTGCTCCCCTGCTCGCTCTTGGGCTCATTGTAGTGGCGCAGGATGAGTTGTTTGTTGAAGCCCTCTTTCTTTAGCTTCGCTTCTTCTGTTTTTCTGTTCAAAAGAAAAGAATTCGAGAGGTGGCTCATTTCTTGGTCTTATCAAGGGCAAGAGGAGGGCCAGGGACTGTTTGAGGACTCCAGAGCCTCACTGGACTACTGACGTAACAAGCTTCCATTAAGGCAGAAGAACTGGGTTTTGAAACAGATTTACCCTGAGTCCTTAGCCAAGTGTTCATTGAGTGTTCCTGTCTTTAAGCAGTTACTGGGCACCTCCCGTGTGTGTGCACTGCACCAGAGGCTGTAGGAAATGTGAGGACCAGTACTTCAGTCCTTACAGAGCAGCACGGGCACTGCGTGAGAACTGAGTGTGAATCCTGACCCTGCCACTTGGCACTGCAAGAACGAGGCAAACTACTGAACTCCTCTGAGCCTTGCTTTCTTCATCTGTAAAACGGGGATAATAATACCACGCAGAAATGTACGGATTCGCTGATGAATGAACACAAACCTTGGAGCACAGACCCCAGCATTTAGCATGCACTCTACAAATGCTAGTTATAATTGTTCCAAGTTAGTGGGGAACATAGACATGTTTGCTAATCATGTGAAAAGGAAAAACTATCTACTTTCTAGGTTTCAGACTGAGACTCTGATATGAAGGTAGCCTCTTAGCTCATCCATTTAATCATTCAAAAATATTCACTAGGTGTCTTCCACAGGCAAAACCCATAACACTCTTTGTGAGAAAGGCATTGTTCACCACCATTCTAAAGAGAGTGCCTGAGTTATACAGCTGCATGGAAAAGCCAGAATTCAATGTCATGCATACCGATTCCAAACTCACTACCAGATCCTCTGGGGCTCTCTCTGTATTTGAGGATCAGCTAATGAAGCAGACTTTCCCAGTTCTTGCTTAGCCCAGCTTTTCACCCCATGTGTGTGCGTGTGCACACATACACATAGACACATGCACACACGTGCCCAAGCATTCTGAGTTGTAGCTGCTGACAACATGCCATTAGAAGAAACCTCCAGGGGTTGTTGGCCACGCATAGGTCATATACTCAAGAGCCATTCTTAGCTCCCTCGGAGACTGACCCCGCCTGTTTCACATCGTCATGGACTAGCTGGCTGGCCTCCACTCCATGGGCCCAGCGACCAAAGGTGGCTGGTGGGCTTCTTGCTCGTTAGGACAAAAGGAGGAGATGGAATTGGGAAGATCCACGACCAACACTTGAGAACAATCAGAAGTGCCAGGACTCCAATTAGGAGAAGTGGGAGCCACCCTCTCAGAGTTTGGGCATTTCCAATGTGGGCACAGAACAGGGCTCAAAACAAATTAAATCTCAGCTACAGCGTGGGAGAATGTCTAAGGCTGCCCTCAGCAAGTCCCTTGAAATTCAGAGCAGATTCTATCAGGAATCCCCAGAGTTTTTCATTTTGAGGTGCACTTGAAATCTCTAAAATCAAGCTGGCCTATCTCAAGGAGGCTCTTGGCATGTTTGGAAGAATTGGTCTGTGTGTGTGTGTGTGTGAGTGTGAGTGTACACATGGCACATGTGAATACATGTACATTTGTTGGACGGGTGTGGGATTTGGAGAGTGGGAAGAACTATGCTGAAAGGAAAACTTTAAAAGGATTAAGAATAAGTACTTGGAAATAATATAGCTGATTAATGAAAGCAGGGCGAGGTATAACAGTCACACCACTGTTGGGGAAGGAACTGGAGCCAGGAGTGCGGGTAAGGGTCAGATCTGCCACCCAGTAGCTGGAAAATGGAAACATTTGATTAAAACAACTTCTTTCTTTTCTTCCCTTTTGTCTCTTCTCTTGCTTCCCTCCTCCTGTCTCTACTTTCTTTCTTTCCCATATTCTCATGAAAATGTATCCCACTGTCAAAAATGAGGTGAGTGGGCAGAATTTTTGAACAACGTGACAAAAGCAAAGCACTTATAGATTGCCACTCTTCCCCACACCAGAACACATGCACACCACTCCATTTATGAGCACCAAAGGCTGGAAGAATGTCAGCTTCGCAACACATATTTATAAACCCAACCAGAAACCCGAGTCTAATTATCACTTTCCAAGCCCACACTTCAGCCCTTTCATTCAACGCCTAGACATGATTCTATTTTCCTAGGACTTTCTACAAATGGACCTTTTGGATTATTCTTAAAAGAAAGCTAAGTATGTCTCTAAAGTGAAAATGCCTATAATCATTGGGAGAAAAAAGGCACACTCCCCCTCCTTACCGACAAGGCCAAAAATTAAGATACAAAAGCCCTAGTGCAAAAAACTTAAAGGCAAAATCTCTTACATTCTATAAATGTCACATTAATCAAATAGAGTAGGCAGCTATAATTCAGGAAAGTTCCCCATTACTTTTTTAAAAGCAGTGCTTCCTTTACTAATTCCTTTAACAGGCCCCTAGACAAAGAGTCTTTTAGTTATTACGTAAAGACCAACCAGCCTTGTATGCCAAAAATACTGCCTTTTCTCAAGGTGTTGGCAGTGGCAGTGGTCTTGCCCTCCTCTTGCCTGAGGACCAGAAGTTGACCTCTGGATTCCCCAGCAGGTGACAATTATCATCAAGTTGATTAGTTGAACAAAGGAGCACTAATACTTGCACAAAATAGTTTTTTGGAAGTTTCAGGTAGCTGATCATTCCCTGGAAAAGCCATTGCCAGGTCTTAAGGAACAGTCCTTCTTTAAGTCAGAAGTTACCCAATTGTCTCAGCCCTGTAATGTCCAGACCACTGAAAGACAGAGGCTAGAATAGAAAGGGCACTATATCTCAAATCATCCCAAATCACATTGGCTCTAATCAAATAGTAAGCTAAATTCAACATGGCAGGGCATTCAACCAATGGAAGCACTGAAGGATGCTTGGAGAAGATCTAATCCCATTTTGCAGATGAGGTAGCCAAAGTACAGAAAGGGGAACAATAATTGCTAAATAATAGTTATTGCTTATGAGTATTTGCTATAGTCTATAGACTGTGCTCAGTTATTTAGCTGTATTATTTCATTTAATGCTTCCAACAACCCTATGAGGTAGATTCTATTAGGATCTCCATTTTACATGAGGAAAGTGAGGCTTTGAGAACGTCAGTGCCTCAAAATCCTGAGGTTGGCAAGTGGGAGCATGGGAGTCGTGTGAACTCCAGAGCCTGGGCTATGCACCTGTGCATCACATTAACTCTTTCAGCTCTATTCACGCAGCTAAGAGGTGGCGGGGTCAGGGTTAGACGGAAGCCCGGAATTCCCAGACTAGCGCTTTGCACCACCACGCTAGAACAGTGATGATAAACAAAGTCACAGCAGTAGAGTATCACCAGCTACAGCCCAGAGATCTAATTCAGATCCAGACAAAAGGTCCACACTGACCTCGGCTGGGGAGTAAGCTCTGCTTTTAAGAAGTGCCTTGGGACCCAGTCTGGGATGGTTTCACTATGTTTGTCAGGCCAGGCTTCCTGCGATCAATCCACAGAGTCTATCCCAGGGTGGATCCGCCACTGGGGTTAGAGAAGCTTCTGTCTTTCTTCCCACCCTTAATTTCCCCGGGCCTGACTTGATAGTAAACTTCTATAATGTTCCATGCTGAGTGAATGTGGTAGAAATTTGGTAGGGTAAAGAGGCTGAAAGGTCTGATTCACCTAAAATTGCATTTCATCCAGCAAGCATTTATTTAATCTCATAGTATCTCTAATGCCAGTAACCAGGGGATGTTAAGATTGGGCTGCTTTTCTTGCAGAAATGTTTTATAATACGTATATTGTAAAATTACATATGCTCTTTTTAAAGTTTGGATTTTGTATATGACAGATCCCTTGGGAACAAATTCTAGCAACTTTAGCAATTCTCATTGTTAAAAAACCACTCCCTTGACAGAGTTTATTACTATGGGTCATTTTAATGGCCTCTTACTCATCCCCACTGCTGTGTGCCAGCTAAATTCTCCCCCTCTGTATTCTCTGCCAAGCCATTTCTTCTTGGTTCTAAACCCACTTGTTTCAAGAAACTACCTCTGATGGTACTAGGTTATTATTTTTAAAATGTCTTTTACTTGTTAGTGCTTTACAAAACACGTTTGTGTATATTGTGTTGATTTCAGCTTTACAACAACCTACCTACAGTGTTAAACAGAGACATGTTATTATCCCTAAGTGACTGAATACATTGAGGTTCAGGGAGTCCAAGTAACTCACACAAGATCCTATGCCCATGACTAATTGAGTGTTCTAACTCTGACTTTACAATTTTTTTTCTTTCAATTAAAAAAAAATGCTTTATTTTTTAGAGCAGTTTTAGGTTCACAGCAAAATTAAACAGAAAGTACAGAGAGTTCCCATATACCTCCTACGAGTTTGGTTTACATTGCATTAAAGTACGCTCTCTGCTTTACATCACTTTGGAGGCCTTTTTAAACTTAAAAACTAATTCTAAGTTTACCTGGAAGAATTAATTGGTGAAACTGGCCTAGATGCTTCTGTGTAGAAAGAGTAACACAGAGGATTTGCTGTATGAGGTATTAAGACAGCAATATCAATCCTCACTGAATGCTTACTGGTGTTAGGAATATTTATAACAACCCTAAATGGTAGCCGCTATTATTATCTCCATTTTACCGATAAGGAAAATGAGGGATAGAGAAATTAAGTGACTTTGCCAAGCTCACATGAATGGATGGAGCTGGGATTTTAACTGAATCATTGGGCTTCAAGGCCTCTTTCTAATATCATTCTCTGCCTGCCTTTCTCATATCATATAATCTGAATAATTAAGGCAGCTGAAGACTTAACAGGCAGATCAATGAAATAGAAAAGACAGCTCACAGCCTGGGCAACATAGTGAGACCCCTTCTCTGCAAAAAATTTAAAAAATTAGCTGGGCATAGTAGCGTGTACCTATAGTTCCAGCTACTCAGGAGGCTGAGGCAGGAGGATCGCTTGAGGTCAGGAGTTTGAGACCAATCTGAGCAAGAGCGAGACCTCATCTCTACAAAAAATAGAAAAATGAGCTGGGTGTGGTGGTGTGTGCCTGTAGTTCCAGCTACTTGGGAGGCTGAGGCAGGAGGATCGCTTGAGCCCAGGAGTTTGAGGTTGCTGTCAGCTTTGATGAGGTCACTGCAGCCTGGGTGACAGAGCGAGACCCTGTCTCTGAATACATACGTACATACATACCATCTAGACACTGACAACTCACAAATGTATATTTCCAGCTCTGACCTCTCACCTGCACTCCAGAGTTATATTCCTACATATCTCATAGGCATCTCAAATTTAACTAATCCAGTATGTTCAAAACTGAACTCCTGTTTTTCCTACCAAATAAATTTTTCCCTTAGTTTTCACTTTTTTTTTTCAATAAATGGAAACACCATTTTTTCAATGGCTCAGGGCAAAGGCTCTGGAGTTATCTTACTCCTCTCTTTCTCTCATACCCTATATCCATTCCATAGTCAAATCCAGTAAACTATATCCAGAATGCAATCTTTTCGTCTTCTTTCACTACTGGTTGATCTATCATCATCCCTCACAAGGATCATTACTATAGATAGTAATGATCTTATCTGGTCTTTCTTCTGCCCTTTTTTCCACCCTTTAAAATGGAATCTCAACATGGAAGTCAGGTCTTTTACCAGATCCAGCCACTCCCCTCTGCTCAGACTTAATGGCTTCCCATCTCACCAGTGGAAAAGCCTGTATATTGGTGGCCTCCAGGGTCTTTCATAATCTGGCTCTCCCCACTTCCTCTTATTTTTATGAATGTATCTCCCACTATTCTCTCTCAGTTCATTATGCTTCAGCCACACTGGCCCCCTTGCTGACCTCAAACATACCAAGGATGCTTCCTACCCACACATACCACAGTCCCTCATGTCCTCCAAGTCTCTACTCAAATAGTACTGCAGGAATGAAGCCATTCTGAACAACCTGTATAAGATAGCATCACCCACATCCCCTTAAATCTACTTTATTTTCTCCAAGGCACATATGGCTATTTGTTATTCTGTATTTGCTTATTTGGTTTTCATTTGTTTTCCTTTGCTCCAGTGAAATTTCCATGAAGCAGAGACTTTATTTTTTTTACTGCTGTTTCTCTCGCACACATGTGCTCAAGGAATATTAGCATAAAGAAAGAAAGAAAGAGAATAATTTCGGTACAGATGGCTGAATTTAGTGAGTTCAAGCCTTGCTCTGTGCAATTGTCCTTCAAGACAGGAGCCATGAGTTGAATATGGAGCATTTATATCCCAGGAATATTCTTTACTGAGAAGCATTAGAGGTATCTTCAAGCCTCTAGATAGTTGATAAAATAAAATCCAGGAAGATAATTATCTTAGTTCATTTTGTGTTGCTATATGCATAATTTATAAAGAAAAAATATTTGGCTCAGGATTCTGATGGCTGGAAAGTTCATGGTTGAGTATTTGCATCTGGTAAGGGCCTCAGGCTGCTTCCACTCACGGTGGAAGGTGAAGTGGAGCCAGTGTGTGCAGAGATCACATGGCAAGAGAGGAAGCAAGGGGCAGGGGGAGGTGCCAGGCTCTTTTCAACACTCTCTTGGAAACTAATAGAGTAAGAACTCACTCGATCCCTGAGGGAGGGCATTAATCTATACATGAGAGATCCATCACTCTGACCCAAACACCTCCCATTAGTCCCCATCTCCAACAATGAGGATCAAATTTCAAATGAGGTTTGCAGGGGACAAACATCCAAGCCATAGCAGTAACCAAGCAAAACAAGGAGAGGATGACTTAGTCTTTCCATTTTTGGGAGCTTAAAATCTGTAATCTGGCCACCATCTTTATTCATTCATCCAACAAATGTCTATTGCCCAAGAAACCAAAACTGATTTCATTGCACTGTCAGAGGCATGAACAAGAGTACTTCAAATGAACTGTCCTCAGAAATGTTCTCCAAACCAGTTGCTCAAAGAATTCTAAGTAAGGCAGCTGACCCAGTTGTCACTATTTCAAAGTGTTTTCTTTCACCAACTCAATGTGGTGAAACATACCAACACCCAGTGGAGTTTCACCTGAATTAAGGTTTTATAAAATAGGCCACAGCATAAAGAGATACTTGTATTTTTCTTCTATAAGGTGGTTCCATTAACATATTTTGAAAAATAACACTGGTTTCCCAACTAAGTGTTTAATGTGTAATAAAAAGGAAAATTTTTAAAGATCAAAAGGTATTTGAATTGGTATAAGAATTTTAAATGTAGATCTTAAATCTTTGATCTTTGAGCATTGGTTATATTTTCATGCGGATATTTAAAAGAAGGAAGACTCATATTTCAAAAACTTTAAGCATACTATTATAATAACTCATTAAATTTGTATATCCCTTTATAGCTTTCAAAGCTGTTCTCATGAACATCATTTCACCAAAGCCTAATACCAATCCTATGCAGCATTTATTGTGTTATCTCCATTTTAGGATGTTTTTCTTTGTAACATTCTGTAAATATGAATTCACAATATTACTCAAATAAAATGATAACGGCTGTGCTTTTTACAATAATAATAGTAACATACACCATTTATTAATCACCTCAGTTTTGTTTTGTTTTTTTTTTTTTTGAGACAGAGTCTTGCTTTGTTGCCCAGGCTAGAGTGAGTGCTGTGGCGTCAGCCTAGCTCACAGCAACCTCAAACTCCTGGGCTCAAGCAATCCTTCTGCCTCAGCCTCCCGAGTAGCTGGAACTACAGGCATGTGCCACCATGCCCGGCTAATTTTTTCTATATATATACATTTTTTTAGTTGTCCAGATCATTTCTTTCTATTTTTTAGTAGAGACAGGGTCTCGCTCTTGCTCAGGCTGGTCTCGAACTCCTGACCTTGAGCGATCCACCCGCCTCGGCCTCCCAGAGTGCTAGGATTACAGGCATGAGCCACCGCGCCCGGCCTTAATCACCTCAGTTTTATCATATATAAAATGGGGTCAATAATTATACCTCTTCAGAGGGTTTTAAGGTTAAGATATTTAAGGTGCCTTTAGTTTAATTTGTTTATTTGTTTTTTTGTAGAAACAGGGTCTCACTATGTTGCCCAGGCTAGTCTGAAACTCCTGGCCTCAAGTGATCTTCCTGCCTCAGCCTCCCAAAGTGCTGGGATCACAGGCATGAGGCACCACACCTGGCTATGCCTTTTAATAAATAATATTTATATGGTGGTTTATTTTTCAGATAGAAAGCTCAAATAATGGATTGTCCAGTTTAAAACCCGACCTAACAATTTTAAAAAGAGATGCTCACTCATGTAGATTTTGGTACTGGCCCAATCTTGAAGTAGCCCTACTTCTCTAGGCACAGCACGTGTGGAGGAATGATTCATTCATGCCACAAATATGCATTAAGCACAGTTCTAGGTGCTGGGGAGACATGATGAAGAGGACAGATCGTTGCCTTCATTATTGTATATTCTAGTTTGGGAAAAGACAGTAAGGAAAGAGTGGATATTTAAAAGAAGGAAGACTCACATTTCAAAAACTTTAAACATATTATTATATGTTTAAAGAAAGAGAATCACAGATAGTGATAACTGTGAAAATGAGAATAAGACTCTGTAATAGAGCGACAGGGCATGAATGTTTGGCTTCTTTGGATTGTGAGTCAGGGATGGCCTCTCTGAGAATGCCACATTTGAGCTGAGACCCAAACGATAGTGAGGAGAAATCAACCAAAAAATGGTGGAAAACACTCAAAGCAGAGTGCACAACAAATGCAAAGACGCTAAAGCAGTAATGGGCCTGGTTGTTCAAGAACAGAGGCCATATGGCTGCGGAGCAGGAATTGGCACAGAAAGTGGTCTGCAAGGAGGTCAGAAGAAAGACAGGAGAGGAAATCTTGGAAGGGCTTGCAGGTCAAGGCAAGAAGTGTGGATTTTACTCCCGGTGCAACGGCAACAATAGGCTAGCTAGCCTACTGTGAGAAATGGGGTGTTTCCAAGCAGGGTGGGCAGATGCAATGCTTGAGACATTCCCAAGGAGTGCATCGAATGAGAAAAATGGGCAGCCAATAGACCTCTGGTGCTCCATGATACGTATGACAATCTGAATGCGTTGGTTGAGAGCCAATGATAAGCCAAGCATCGTGAATGTAAATGATCTAGTTACGTTGAATTGCTTTTCAGACAGAAAGAGTGGGAAATGGGGAGACAGTGAACTTTTGAAAACAGGAGTAAATTGCAGTGGTTTTGAGAAAAGTTATAGCGAGCTCCAAAAAAAGAAGTCCAGATTACTATAAACCAGGGTTTCTCAACCATGGCACTACTGACATTTTGGACAGGATAATTCTCTACGGTGGGGTGCTGTCCTGTGCATTGTAGGATATTTAGCGGCATCCCTGGTCTTTACCCACATGACAATAGCAACCCCCGTTGTGACAATCAAAAATGTCTGCGAACATTGCGAAATGTCTCTTATGGGGCAAAATCGCTCCCAGTCGAGAATTCACTGATAAAATTAACAACTTTTAACCTTACGCACCCTTATATGTTCTAAGACAGGTTGGGGTATTTTAATTTCCACTTCACAAGAAATAGTAGTAAAGAAAGAGTAGTAACTAGAGGGTAAAAAAATTGTGGAATGGCTAGTTCCATTATTTCATTCATCTTTGTGAGCTTGAGACAATTCCATGGTGGTTAATCATGAATCTTTCTTCAGGACATTCTATATGCCAAGCACTGTTTTGGGGACTGGGCATAGAAAAGTGATCAAGTATACAAAAAAAAATCCTGCCCCTGTAGACCTTATAGTCTCGTGAGTGGAGAGAGGGTAAACAAATAAATAGGAATATCATTTAGCATGCTTACACAGCGATAAGTTCAACAGAAAAATTA
>RJWJ010049706.1:0-10155 GCA_004363605.1 Indri indri | reverse complement strand
GGCAAATTATCTAACCGAGGAATCGGGGTAGTGGGAAGCCCTGTTTGTAGCCAACTGGACAGAAGCACAGGCCACAACCTGGTTTGGGCTTGGCAGCTGAAGTGGGGGCAGTCTTGCGGGATGTGACACTATCTCCATGTGGATAGTGGCGGAACTGAATGGAATTAGTAGACGCCTCACTGGTGTCCACTGAGAATCTGCAGAATGCTTGGTTGATGTGCACGAACGCCGCTCCCCACACACACCAGGTGTCAGAAGTGCTGAGTGACCGAGTGAGAGTGGGGAAAAGCACTTTAGGTGTTTTCCTGTCCCCGTTCCTGCATTCCTGGTCCCAGGACCCAGAATCAGCCAGCATCCGTGGAGGCTCACTCAGGAAATGGAGTCATGGAGGCTAATCGGGAACCCAACCACCAATTATTACATCACTCCTGGGAAGATCTGGTCCCACATGCCAAGCAACCAGCTTGCAACTTACACTGTCAGAACCAGCTCACTCATAAGTCACTGCCAGTCTGTATTTTGGCAAATGCCTCTGCATGAATATCTGCACTCACAGTGTAAATGCTGAATCAGAAATTTTTATTTCTATAATTTTTTCCCTCTACAATCCTTAGTATTCAAAATTTAATTACTGCAATATATTTTTATTTTCCTTTTCAGGAGTTTCCTTGGGGAAGAAAGTTAACTTCATAAATGGTGGTATGAGTGTACAAATGTCCATATGTGACTAGAAATTCACATCTTCATTCATTTATTCCTGGGGGGAAAGAAAAACCAAGCAGGGAAGGGCTAACAATCACAGGCAGAAATGTGGACATGTTCAAAGAGATAAATCAAACCGTTTGGGAAGAACAATGGCTCTTTCAAAGAGTTCTTCCAGAGCTGATTAAAGATAGCTGGAGGGAAGCAGAGCATTTCTCTGGGATGTCAGGAGGTTGGCCTTGCTGGTCCATGCAGGGGCAGGGCTCCTCCAACTCCCTGTGAGGAGGCAGCCTTGGGATTTCTGGGGCTGGAGGGGGCAGGGGTGGGGCACAGAGGCACAATGAGGGGGGTGTAGATGTTGCTGGTGTCCTCTGCACCCAGTAAACCAGAGAGAAGGCTGTGAGGAGGATGGGCCTAGGGCAGTGACTGCCAGTACAACCTCCAGAATGGCACTCACAACTTACCCTAACCGCCAGAACCAAAGGCAGGGAACCCTGGAGCCCTGAGGATGTAGCCAGGCCCCTTGAGATTTTAGAAGCCCAGCATTTTTAGTGACTGACACAACGTAAATTCTGACTGGGCCCTTGGTTTGCATGCACCTGATCACCGCTGGCTTCCTGCCCAACACCGCTTGTTCTCCTAGTAACCATTAACAGCTGGTGTACTCTTTCTTTGTCAAGCAGAAAGAGACAACTCCAGGGTCACAAGAAAAGATGTGTGAGTTTGTTTTGCAAAAGGAATGAATGCATTTGAGGAAGTTAGCTGCTGAAGCTCGGAAGTCTAGAAGTCTGGTCGCTCAAGATGTTATCTGAGACCGAAGAAACACAGTCTTCACCCCGGGTCCCCTGAGTCCCTCTCCCTTATTTACTAGCTGAATAAAACCTCCCTACTGCATCTCTTTGGGAAGACGGATCTGAGAGATCTTGCTCTCTCGTCTTCTTGCTTCGGCCAAATTGAAGAAACCTTTCTCTGTCTCCAAGCACCAGTGTCACGGTGTTTGGCTTTGCATGAGGTACACGAGCCTGAATTTGGGGATTCGACAACGAGGTGTCTGGGTGGGCATTGCTTGTGCTTGGCCATTCAACATTCGGGGAGTTTCTCAAGGTCAGGTGGTGAGCTGTCATTAGCAGACCCTTTCCTACCTCGGAGAGCAAGGCATGGGCATGACTCCGCCCTTTTCATCTCTGAAAATTCTTGCAGGTGCTATGTCAGAGCCAGAGGGCAAAGGAGCCTCCTGGGAAGGGGCTGCTATGATTGCACCTGAGACCAGGGCCAGGCATTAGCCCTCAGCAAAAAGAGGGCCAGGCAGAGACAGGAGATGATCAGTCCATCTTTGCTCTCTCTGGATTTGGCCTGTACATGGACACTCTTGTTCACAGGTGAGCCTGGAAAGGCATCAGAGCATCCCCAGTTGGCATAGCACTAGTCTTTGTAAACTACAGCACTAGGCAGAATGCACAAGAAAAGTAAGGTCAGAGAGGTAAAGTAGATGGAGCGGCTCATGCCCAACACTGGAGCCCCACTACCAAACAAGAAGTGCCCGTGTTTAGAAAGTGTTTTCTGTCGTTCACCCTCCTTCAGCTCCTTCCCAGGGGGCTGACCTGCACTGTGGTCTGGAAGCGCTCCCTACCTTCTCTGGCCCTCCCTGCTTCATGGACATTTCTCCCTGTAAATCTCTTGCTTGTGGAATCCCACCTTGGTGTCTGCTTCTTAGAGGACCCAGGCTCACTCAGGGGGGTTACAAGTGCAGACAGAGACTGAAATACTCACTACCTATCATCTCACCCTCTCAGCCCTGTGATTCCCACGTAGGGCAGGTGAGGGGAAGTTTTGGGAGGGGATGAGATCGCCCCAGGGACCCACCTTGGCACATCTCACTTCCAGAGGGATTGCTTCTTCACTTTCTTTTTTACATTGGAGGAGATGATTAAATGTTTTTGAAAACTTCTTGACATTTGGAGCAATCTGCCTGAGCATAGTGATATGACTACTCTGTTCACAACTAAGCTGCAATTTTAGACAGAATTTTCAGAGCATCTCAGCATCTAACAAGGCATAAAAACTTGGCAGTAATTTCAGGATACATAACATCTGCTTATTTCATTTTGTTACAAGTCACCTGGGCAAAATCTTCCCAACTCTGCTCCATAAATGAGCTAATGTCCAATTAGAACACTCTGGTTAACGGGGGCAGCAATCATCCTGTGGCAATCTATAACAAAGCCTTAAAGGTACGGCACTTCTCTGTATTAACAAAACCAAACCATTATTTTTCTTTGTAGCTCAGATGGGCTATTTGCTAATGTCTTACCAGCCGTAACAGCTTATTCTGTGAGGAGGAAATAGTATTGGTTTCTTTGACAAGAAACTATTCCTTTTACCTAGGGGTTTTAAAGAAAAGGACTTGGGAGCCATTTAATGTGCATTTTAAAATAATGTGGTTCTGTAATAACATGGCCCAGCACTTTCTGATCATTTTAAAAGCATGACTACTACATCTATTCGAAATTTTCCAGTGGAGACCTTTGAGCATTGTTAGGAAATAGATACCAAGCACACAGAGTTCCACAATTATTTCTCCTCCCACTATTTTTTTTTTCAAACTGCTATAATGTTACTCAGGGAAAAATATGTTAACTAAACGCATTTGTAATGACCTTCCGGCGTTGGAAGCAGCAGAAACTCACACTGGGCACTTTCGGTTCATTACATATCCTGACCTGCCAGCAAATGTCTTTCTTCAAGGTCAGTTTTTTGTTTCTTGTGTATAGTTTTGGAAGATGCCCAAAGGACAAGGACTTGGAAAAGATCACAAATTGGCACCACTGTCATGATGCTGTCTACCAGCACCTGAGAGAAGAGTTTGAGGCAGGTGGGTATTGCAGACTGCAGTTCCTGTCTTGTCTTTGGGTCCCTTGGCTAAACTTGAAGAGGGTAGGAAATGATTGCATGGGGCCCAACCTACCAAAGTATAGTCCTGTCTCTAGCAAAGTTCCCTTTTGGTGCTCCAAGCAGGTTTTCTCTGAACCCTCTCTTTACCCCAAAGATAAAGCTCTGACAACATCATGGGATCAGAACTGACTACCAGTCTTGGGTGTATAGTTGACCTTGAATCCTGACTCTCAGCCTATGCTTAATTTTCTGTGGTGACAATTAAAGCTCATTAAAAAGCTGACACATTGTTTCCAGCCTTTAGTCTGTCTCTGTGATTTAATTAAAAGTCTTAAGGAAGGAGGAGCAGAAACCATATTAGTCACAGGAAAAAAAAAAAAAAAGTTTGGGGCCTCCCTTTTTATCTCATGAAGTTATTTGTAATTTGAGAGTTATTAAATGGCTTCCAGTCAGAGCCCCTTCTGTTGAAATGTTAAAAGGAGATGAAGTTAAACCTAATCAGTCTGTTACCCTTCATCCAGATGAAATATTGAAGAGCTAAAATAGAACCACTGACAGCCACATGCCTTCTTGGAAATCCATCCTTAGAATTTAAAAGAAGGAGAAATGACAGATGATGAAGAATAAGTTCTTTAAATCCAGAAAAAGTTGACTGCAGAGTTTTCATGTTTCGGCCTGATAAATATAATTTCAATCCTTTTACCAAAATGAAAATATCTAAGTAACCTGGGCTGTTCCCTTTATAGTGTGGTGCATAAAACTATATTGACCTAAATGGTAATACGTACTCAACTTGCTATTTAACCTGATAGTCATGGTCCTGGATGAGAATATTTTCCAGGGAGTTTGAAAAAATATTTTTGGAAGTGAGGTTTGGGTTTTAGGTGCCACCTATCTGGGGAGGGTGTACAAAAATGCACTGACAGCCCAAATGAAAAATGATGAGGACATGTTAGCTTGTTACTGGGAGGTAATTTTTTAAACAACCCAGCTTTCGAGAAGTAAGAATCAAGGTAAATCTTTGGCTAAGGCTTTATCTGTAACAAATTTTTGAAAGCCTCTATGCTCCTAAGAAGGACTAAGTTTCTTTAACTGATTGAAAAGATTAATTAATTCACTGCTTTAGGAAACACATGGTTCTGTTTCATACCCGTGAAGGCCATGGATCAGCAACCAGTAGTATTGGCTAGTGGGCCTGGGCCCAACTGGCTACCTGTTTAACTGGTGGTTCTCAATACTAGAAGGTTCTCAGCCTTCCAGTGTCTATTAGAGTCACCTAAAGAACTTTAAAAACTTGATGTCCAGCTTCAGCCTTGTCTCCCCCAGCCCAGGTTCTGATGTAATTGGCCAGGGGTCAGGTGCATGCCTCAGGAAGCTTTTGAATCTTCTTAGGGGAATCTAAGTGCTTTTCTCCCAAGTGGCCCAAGCAGATGGAGCCAGGATCACAAAGAGGAGTGAAGAGAGAGAATTTCTCCAGTCCAAACTTACCTTTGGCAATTACGGTGCCAGTGCCCTGAGTTTATGGGTGGAAAGTCCACACTCACTGTGTGCACATGAGTGTGTGTGTGCTAGGTGGGGGGGTGGATGGCCGTGAAGGATGCACCAGGTATTTAAAATTTAGTCTTCTCTTTGATAGTTGTGGCTGGGGGAAGTCCCTCTTTTTTGGTCCCTTTCCATATCATAGCACTCAGGGATTAGCTTTTTGGACTAGCCAGGGCTCAAAGGCTGTGGAGTCCCAATTTTTGTTAGGAGGTCTTTTGAGAAATGATATTTCATCCTCCATTCTCCCCTATCTTGGCCCAAGACAGAACTGGAAATACACTCTTTAGTTTTAGCTAGTTTTAAAAGTCTTACTGATTTTTTGCTTTGGGGAAAGAAAATTTATTCCTCGTTACTAATAAATACATCATCCAGAATGTGGCTGGATCTGTAATCAAAGTGTGTGCTTGTTGTAGTTATGAATGAACTTTTACAATTAGAGTTGGTGCCCATCTTTAACAATGGCTTAAAAGCTGTTAAATGATGAATTGTTTGAGATCTGGGGCGCATCCTTCCCCAAAGAGGATGTCATCCTTGATGGGTGAAGATTCTATGATGGCTTCCAAAGTTTTGGGGTCCAACCGTAGCTTATCCATACTATCATATTTGCTTGGTTTCTGAGCACAGGTGAATTTGGTCACAGGTAGAGCAGGGAGGATCAGTCATACTAATTAATCTGCAACTTGTCTTTTTCTCTTAATATGTCATTGACTTCTTTCAATGTGAACATTTTTCCAATCTTATTTACTTTTCACCTGGAAGGGTGTCAGGCGTCCAGACATTAAGAATAAAGTAGGCACCCTGGTCAAGCTTATATTTCACTCAATTACCTGATCTATCTAGTCAGAGACAGTCTTTGTTCTTCCTTGTTTCATAATCTGTTGTCCTCCTCAATTCAAGGTGCTCAATAAACACCTGTCCTTCACTTCTAACTGCCTTCTTTGGTTCCTTTGCCAGTTTAGACCAGGGACATAAAACATATTTGAGTGGCTGGAGTCAGTAGTGTATTCTCAGTGGCTTGGCTATGGACAGAACTTCTTACCACAATCTCCCGTAAGCATTATTTTACAGAAGCAGGGTTGGTTGGCATAGAGCTTGATATCTTTGCAATGCATTTGATACCACCATTGTGGTTTGTAGCCTAGGCACTGCTGAACTTCCCGCAGTGATGTGCCAGGATCTATGACAATCAACACTGTCTTGGGATGTAAGAGCCGATACATTGAGCAGCGAGCAGGTGCTGACAGAGTAGCATGCTGATTACATATGGGACAGAAGGTGACCTGCTTATGTCTGGAAGAAAATGAATATGCAAAGCATTTACTCAGGTTGACTGGTGTACCTTACGTAGCCTTTCTGTCTTTAAAAGCAACATTAATATTTTTACAAAAGCTCTCTCTGATGTACAAATGACATGATGAACAAGTAAAGGTGCCATTTATTGTTAACTCTATTTTTAGCTTCGATCTAAGTGACTATGGAATAGAATTGTACACATTTGCTTATTGAAAAAATGAAAGTTGAGTAACTGAGAGCATTTCTTTTTTAACCCAATGTCTTCTTTCTTGGGGACTAGGGCTTTTTTTGTGCTTTCAGGCAGGCCTCAAGTCATGAGAGTAAGGCAAATGGCATTACTGTAGTAGGGACACCTGGCTTAATCTTATTTTCCTAGCTTGCAATTACATAAACCTATGTCACTAGATGCAGAATGTGTTCAATTATGTGGTTTCTTTAATCTGTACTTGAAAAATATTATTGCTTTAACCATCACCACACCCCTAAGAGGAATTAGAGGAGGAAACTCTGACCAGCATCCCAGTATTACAGGTGAAGGAATTAAGAAAGAGATACTGAGTGACTAAACAGTCTCTGTAATCCAGACAGCCTGGAGGCAGCATGTCAGCGCTGAGGAATTGGGTTTGAACTTTCCGACACTGATTTGTGTTGAATGTCCAACGACCAAGATAGGTCATGAGTTTGTGACACACTGAAGTATTATATTAACAATTGATTTGAATGGAATCACAAAACCAGGTAAATAATCCTCATTCTGGCTTTATTGTGTATAAAAGAACATCTTTCTGGCCTGAGGAGAAATTAAGTACATTCAAAGGGTTTTGAACCATTGGTTTGGGGCAGCCTGGTCAGAAAGTAAGAACTTTGTATTCACTGGTCTTGTTTTTGGATTCTCCTCCTCTCCTGTCCCTTAGGCCAGTGAGGTCACTCACACCCAGATGCACAGAGTAGACACATACACACGTACCACGTACACACTCACACATATGCACACACGCTTCTCAGCTCTGCTCTGGCTTTGTGAATCATTTTAACCTGACAGTTCAAGAAGAACTACAACACTATGATACTAAGAATAAAATTAAAACTATATGTCATCTAAAAAATTTGAAAGAACGAAGTGCCTGATATTATTGAGCCAGTTTATTATCTTCTTAGGCACCTAGCGTCTCTCAAAGAGAGCTTAAGATACACGTGGACATTTTAAACGTGAGCCCTCAGTAATGCAGGCTGCTGTATGAGACACACTGCCCTGCCGGCACACGCTGCTGGGTTTTGCTGGCTGCACCACATACAGCAATTATGTCCCCAGGGATGCATCGCATGGTGGGTGGAGAATCTAGAAAAAAGTGCTGATGTGCAATGATGCTGTACAGGACCACTTATTTTGTTCAAGTGGGTGTGAAACAGTTACGTAAGGTATTATTTTGAGTCTTTGTTAATTTCAGCATCTAGGAAAAGCAGTGTTTCTACTCTAAAGGAGAGGATCTTAAGGTAGAGGGACCCTAAAGAGCTCACCTAGTTCAGGGGTTCTCAATCTCATGAGACCTGGTGCCTCTCATTTATTGCAAATATTTTGTAATTTTCCCCTTTGCTATCTTGAATTAAAATTGCTAGATGATATAACACCCGATGTCCAAAAACTATTACAATGCTTTAACTGTGTCACAGGTCAGGTTTCCCAGGACACTGAACCTGAGATGGCATTAGGGGACCTGCTCTCAGGATCATCTGCAGGAGGGCAAAGGAAGCAGGCTTGGGCAGCGGGAGAAGTTGGGTGGTGCTGCCATGCAATCCCATGGATGACCCACCAGGTCCCACAGGGAGCTCTGGAGCAGGGTGATCTTCTAGCACTGTGCCTGATGGGAGCTTTATGACTCACCAGTGACCAATCAATGGATGGAGGCTGTTCCCAGAGAGAACTCACGGGGCAGGACCTTGGAAGAGGCAGCTCTCTTGAGACAGGAGCAATTGCTGGGCGGGGGTGCTGGGCGGGTGTACTGGCCCTCAGCTGCGGCAGCCTGTGCTCAACACTCCCAGCAGAGTAGCTGGGGAAGTCCTGGCGCCGGGATCTGGGTGGGGCACACAGGGTCCAGTACAAACTAATAGAAAGGAACAAGAAAAGGAAAGTAATTCATAGTAAATTCAATAAAGCAGTTCCTATCAAGGAGCCCAGGCGGCCACCTGCCCACATGGTCGAGAACAAAGATACACCTGAGATCCCACAGTCTTGAGCACTGGCCTCCCTGGCCCTCCCATAAGCCCTGGAGTGTAGCTCTCAAGTGTCTGAACCCCGACTACATTATCAAATCCACCATCTGATTTATCGATGACTGACTCACTCACAGACTAACATCTAGGAAGGGCTGTGTGCATCCTGAAGTGCCTGTACTTTGCAGGGTGGTTTTTATCGTCTGCTGTGTCTGCTCATCTGCTTCTTGCTATGACAAAGCTTACTCAGCTCACTCTTGCTGAGTAATTTGCATTCAGAAGAGATGGATGTATTTTATGTGCACACCTGAAAAACATACAGACAAATGAGTCACACATGGTCCCGGGGGAAATAAATCCATCATACCTCTTTAAATATACGCAGGCGAAATGACTGGTTTCTCAGGAGCTTGATTTGAGCCACATTAGTGGGGCAAATTCTGTGTCTTCCTTCCCCCCACCTCAAATACACTGTGGGCTCCAGCAAATACTGCGGAAACAACCCACCTGCCGGGAATGATGAGGATGTCAGACCAAGAACTAGGGAAATGGAATTAGAGAAGGGGAAAGATTTCTAAGCTGATTTGAAATACAAGACAACAAAAGTGCCACTTTGAAAATTGACAAAGAAAACCTCTAATGTGAATTCTTTTACAGACTGTCTTATGCTAATTCAGAGATTAGGATTTAATTTTAAAGTGCTTATGCAGGCAAACTGACACCAGTGATGGGTCAGCATGCAAAAGGAATTATGAGATTCTGGAAATGACAGCCTGAGCCTTAATTTGCATTCGAAAGAGTCAATGCTAAGGAGAGAGATGCTTTGTGTATGTGCCTGAATAACATACACGCAAGCGTTAGTCTTCGCTTGTGAATATTTTCCATTACCACTCACTGCCCAACACATGGCACACGTTTCTTATTATTTTTCTCTGTCCCCTCTTCGAGGGGCTGTGGAAACAGCTGGCGCATATCTTTTAATGTTTTTGCTGACGACTTTCCTGATGCACTGTGTTTCTTCTTGTGATTAGAGTTAAAAATTATCGATCCACCAAAGACATTAGTTTGTTGTTGCTGAGATGCCCAAGAGTGTTTTTAAATGAATAATCAATCGCATTGCTGATTTCACCTCGGAAAATGGGCATCTTAGGAATTTTCAAACAAATGTACATTCACATAAGCACCATTCAATATGCAAAGGATCACAGTGTGAGAATGTTCTAAATGATGGTATTATTGTACCTTTTTAGACTTCATTAATTCATATTGTGTCACCAAAAGTAGAGCTCAAAATCGTGTGCACACAGACAATTTAACCACGCCTTGTTAAATCTGATATGGTGCAGCTTTACTAATGAAGGAGTGAAAAACTTGCCATCCAAAAATAATGCTGAATTGTTATATTATTTCAAGTTGAAAACATTGGAGAAATTGTAGTTTCAGAAAGGGCTGGCTAACCTGTCCTTTCCTGCATGCAGCAAGCCATAAAGATTACTCTGGAGGGGTGACTTCCCT
>RJWJ010049705.1:0-10154 GCA_004363605.1 Indri indri | reverse complement strand
ACTGAACCAGGATCCACACCTTTCACCTCTCACAAAAATCAACTCACGCTGGCTATCAGATTTAAACCTAAGAAATGAAACTATTAGAATTCTAGAGGAAGAAGTTGGAAACACTCTTCTAGACATTGGCCTAGGCAAAGAATTTATGAAGAAGACCCCAAAGGCAATCACAGCAACAACCAAAATAAATAAATGGGACTTGATCAAATTAAAAAGCTTCTGCACAGCCAAAGAAGCTGTCACATGAGCAAACAGACAACCTACAGAATGGGAGAAATGTTCTGCATGCTACAAATCCGATAAAGGGCTGATAGCTAGAATCTACTTAGAACTCAGGAAAATCAACAAGAAAAAAAATCAAACGACCCTACCAAAAAGTAGGAAAAGGACATGAACAGAAACTTTTCAAAAGAAGACAGAATAATGGCCCCAAAACATATGAAAAAATGCTCAACATCTCTAATCATCAGGGAAATGCAATTCAAAACCACAATGAGATATCACTTATCTCCAGTGAGACTGGCCTTTATCAAAAAGTCCAAAACAATAAATGTTGGCATGGATGCAGAGAGATAGGAACATTCATACACTGCTGGCGGGCCTGCAAACTAGTGCAACCTCAGTGGAAAGCAATATGGAGATACCTTAAAGAGATACAAGTAGAAGTGCCATTCGATCCAGCTATCCCTTTACTGGGCATCTACCCAAAAGAACAAATGATACTCTATAAGAAAGACACCTGCACCTGAATGTTTATAGCAACACAATTCACAATTGCAAAGATGTGGAAACAACCCAAGTGCCCATCAGTACATGAGTGGATTAATAAAATGTGGTATATGTATACCATGGAGTATATTCAGCTTTAAGAAACATGGTGATATAGCACCTCTTGTATTCTCCTGGATGGAGCTGGAATGCATTCTACTGAGTGGAGTATCCCAAGAATGGAAAAACAAGCACCACATGTACTCACTATCAAATTGGCATTAACTGATCAACACAAAAGTGTGCATATAAGAATAACATCTATTGGATGTCTGGCAGGGGGGAGGGGATGGGTATATGCATACACAGAGAGTGCGATGCGCACCATCCAAGGGATGGACACGCTTGAAGCTCGGACTTGGTGGGGGAGGGGCAAGGGCAATATATGTAACCTAAACATCTGTACCCCCATAATATGCTGAAAGTAAAAAAAAAAAAGTGATAACAATAGAAACCTGACATCTAACAACAGATATAAATTACATGACACAAAACTGACAGAATTAGAGTGAGAAACAGAAATTCAACAGTAATACTTGGAAACTTCACTATCTTGATTTCAATCGTGGGTAGAACAATAAACAGAAGGTCAAAAAGGAAATAAGAGACTTGAATGAAACCATAAACTATTAGGACCCAAAAATATATATAGAACACTCTACAGAAAACACATATATAGAACAAGAGCAGGATCCTCATTTTTCTCAAGTGCATACAAAAGATTGTGCAGATAGACCATATGCTAGACTATAAAACAAGCCTCACTGAATTTAAAAGAATTGAAATCAAACAAAGTATCTTATCCAACCACAATGAAATGAAATTAGAAATAAGAAAGAAAAGGAAAATTTGGACATTCACTAATATGTGGAAATTAAAACACATACTCCTCTTAAACAATTAGTGCAAAAAAATTACAAGAGAAATTAGAGAATATTTTGAAATAAGTGAAAATGAAAGAACAATATAGAAGCATAAATGGGGTGCAGCTAAAGGATCTAATCTCAATAGCTTAACATTCCACCCTAAGAAACTGTGGGAAAGAAGAGCAAACCAAACACAAAGCAACTTAAGGACAAAAATAATAAATATCTGTGTGGAAATAAATAAAATACATAATAGAAAACCTAAATAATATCAGTAAAACAAAAAGTTGGTTATTTGAGAAAATTAACAAAGTTAAGAAACTTTTACCATACTGACTGAAAAAGAGAGAAGACAAATCACTAAAATTAGGAATGAAGAAAAACTACTACCAACTTTGCAGAAGTAAAAGGATGATAAGGGAATACTATGAACAAATATATGCCAACAAACTATATAAATTGAATTAAATGAACAAATTCTGAAAATGATTCAAACTACAGAAATGACTCAAAAAAAGAGATAATCTTAATAAAACTATTAATATTAAAAGTGAAGTCACAGAATTAATGTCTTAGTACTTTTCTGTTGTTATAATAGAATACCTGATAGTGGGTAATTTATAAAGAAAAGAGGTTTATTTAGCTTATGGTTTTAGAGGTCGAAAAGTTCAAGATAGGGTGGCTGCATTTGCTGAGGGCCTCGTGCTGCTTCCTAACACGTAAGATGTCATCACATGGTGAAAGAACGTGAGAGAAGTGAGCAGGCCCATGCAGCAAAGACAAAACCCAGGGTGTCTTCACTTTCTAACAACCCAGTCTCATGGCAACTAATCCAATCTTGTGAGTTTAGGAATTTAGTCACTCCCCTGAGATGACATTAATCCCTTCATAAGTGCGGATCACCCATGACCCAAAAGCTTCTTAAAGGCCCCCCTCAGCTCTCAACATCACACCGTCGTATTGGGGACCAAGCTTTAACAAGGGTTTTGGTGAAGACAAATCATATTCAAACCATAACAACTAGCAATATAAAAAGTTCCAACAAAGGAAAACTCAGGCCTAGATGGATAGATTATCGAATTCTACCAGATATTTAAACAAGAATAAGTACCAATCCTTCCCAAATCCTTCCAAATAATAAAAGAGATCACTTATCAATTTATTTAGTATTCTCATGATACCCAAAACAAACAAAAAGCAATAAAATCACAGACCATTGCCCTGTAAGAATATAGACACAAATATCCTCAACAAAATATGAACAATTTGAATCCAGCAACATATAAAAAGCATCATACACCATGACCAAGAAGGATTTATCCACCCTTTCCTCATAAAAACACTCTACACACTAGGAATACAAGGGAACATCCTCAACCTAATAAAGGGAATCTATGAAAAACTCACTGCTAACATCATACTTAATGTTGAAAGACTGAAAGTTTCCCTCCTAAGATCAGGAACAAGAGAAGGATGACTGCTCTCATCACTTCTATTCAACATTATCCTGGAGCTTCTGGCTAGAGAAATTAGGAAAGAAAATGAAATAAAAAGCCTCCAGATTGGAAAAGAAGTAAAGCTATCCATTTAATATTTGCATATAACCTAATCTTTTATACTTAGGAAAAGAAAAGTATAATAGTGGGGCAGAATACAAGATAAATCAATTGTATTCTATAGACTAGCCAAAAAAATGAATATAAAATTAATAAAACAATTCCATGCACAATAGCATTAAAAAGAATAAAATTCTTAGGAATGTATTTGAAGAAACCTCACATTCATGGATCAAAAAGACTCATATTGTTAAGATGATATTCCAAAAATTCAATATAATCCCTATCAAAATCCCAGCTGTATTTTTACATAAATTGACAAGCTAATAATAAAATTCATATACAAACGCAAGGAATTCAGACTAGCCAAAACAATCTTGGAAAAAAATAATGTTAGAAGATTCACATTTCCTAATTTAAGAACACACTACAAGTCTCCATCAGTCAAGGCACTGTGGTGCTAGTATGAAAATTGGTCACTGGATTAGAATTCAGAGTCCAGAAATATACCCTCACAGATCAATTGAATATTACAAAATTTTTGAGGCAATTCAATGTGCAGAAAACTAGATATTCACATGCAAAATAATGATCTAGATTTCTACTTCATAACATATAAAAACTTAGCTCAAAACAGATCAAAGACCAAAATGTAAGAGCTAAAACTATAAAAACCTTTAAAAGTAGGTCTAAATTTTTGTAACCTTATATTGAGCAACGGTTTCTTAGGTATGCTACTAAAAACACGAGTGATAAAAGAAAAAAATAGATAAATTGGACTTCTTCAGAATTAATTTTTTTTTTTTTTTGTCTTTTAAAGGACATCATTAAGAAAATGAAAAGAAAACTCAGGGAATGGGAGAAAATATTTGCAAATCATATACTGTCAAGAGACTATTATCCATAATATATAAGAAACTCCTACAAGTCAAAAATATAAAAGACAAGCCAATTAGAAAATGGACAACAGATTAGTATAGACATTTCTCCAAAGAAATATACAAATGTCCATTATGAACATGAAAATATGTACGATATTATTAGTTATAAGAGGTAGGCAAATCAAATGAGATACCACTCCACACTCATTAGTATGGCTGTTATCAAAAAGACAGATATTAACAACTGTTAGGATGGAAAGAAACTATAACTCTTACACATTGCTGGTGGGAATAAAGATAGTGCAGCCACTTTAGAAAACAGTTTGGCTCTTCCTAAAAATGTTAACTTAGTTTGCATATGGCCCAGCATATTCACTCCCAGATATAAACCTGTGTTAATATGTTTGCGTTGCTATAAATGAAATGCCAGAGTCTGGATCATTTACAGAAAAGAGAGTTCTGTGGACTGTACAAAAATTGTGGTGCCAGCATCTGCTTCTGGCGAAGGCTTCAGGGAGCCTCTAACCAAAGCCGAAGGTGAAGTGGGAGCAGGCGTGTCACACGGCGAGAGAAGGAGCAAAGACAGGGAAGAGGTGGTGCCAGCGTCTTTTAGAAAAACAGCTCTGGAATGAACTAATAAAGTGAGAACTCACTCGTTATCACAGGGAGGGCACCAAGCCATTCATGAGGCATACACCCCCATGACCAAAACCCCTCCCACCGAGCCCGACATTCGACACTGGGATGATATTTCAACAGGAGATTTGGAGGGGCCCAGCATTCAAACCATAGCAATACCCAACAGAATAGAAAATCTTTGTTCATATAAAAACATGTACACAAATGTTAACAGTAGCATTATTTATAATAACTAAAAAATGAAAACAAGCCAAGTGTCCAGTAATTGATGAGTGGAAAATCACAATTGGTCTATCCATACAATGGAACACTATTCATCCACAAAAACGTAAAGATGAACTGATGATATATGCCATAACATGGATGATCATTGAAAACATATGGAGGAAGTCTGACACAAAAGACCACACATTGTATGGTTCCATTTGTATGAAGTAGCCATAATAGGCAAGTGTCTAGAAACAGAATAATTAGTGTTTGCCAGGGACTTGTTTTTGGGGGGGTGATAAAAAAATATTCTGGAATTAGATACCAGCAATGGTTACATAACTGTAGAATGTACTAAAAGCCATTAAATTTTATACTTTAAAAAAATAAAGTCTATTGTATTTGGGTAATATCTCAATAAAAATATTAAAAATCAAGCCTAGGAAGGATCAAGATGCTAGACTAACAAATTTAATGTTAACCAAAAATTATACATTCTAAAATAAAACAACATATTATAATGTAGGCATTCAATGCATAATATCACATTAGGCATAAAAACAGAACTTACTGAAAATGTAAAGAAAAGAATAATGTGACACATAATAAAGAACTAAATCAGTTAATAGAAACAGACCAAAAAATTAAAGAGATGCTAGAATTAACACACAAGGATATTAGTGTAGCCATAATACATATTATTAAGATTGTAAAAGAAGACTTCAAGGGAGAATTGGAATATATAAAATATGGAAATCCTAGAACTGAAAATTATGATGCATGAAAAATTCACCAGATGGGCTCAAGAGAAAATTAGATACTATAGAATAAAATTTCAGTAAAATAAGCATAGCAGTAGAAACTACACAAACTGAATGAAAAGAGAAAACAATTTTTAAAAATAAAATGAATAGAAAATAAGTAATCTGTGAGACAATGTCAATCAATTAAACACATAAGTATAATTGAAGCATAAACAGAAGAAATGAGGATATGGGAAGAAAAATTATATTTGTGTAAATAATGCCCAATTTTCCCAAGGTTATATTTCTATATCCAGATAGACAATAACCTCATTGAATTCCAAGTGGGAGAAACAAACAAAAAGCAAACCTAGGTACATCACCACATCACAGAGAAACTTCTTAAAATCAAAAATTAAAGAGAAAAATGTATAATATTCAGAAGGGAAAAATACATATTACAACAGAAAACAAAAATAAAAGCAATGACTAAATTCTCATCAAAAGAAATCCAAGCAGCGGGACAAAAAATGGCAGATTAGGGGTGACCTCCTGGCTCTCTGCCCCCACAGTGGGAAGTGAAGAACGCGGACAGCCACACATGAGTGAGGCGCTCTCCCACAAGATCAGCTTGGTGAGGCTGCGGAGAAGCAGCGAGGGACAAGCAGTGCAGAGGGAAAAAAGGTGAACTGGAGAATCAGCCACAAATTCCAGAGAGTACAGGACAAACAGTGGGGAGTGCAGCGTGGGACAGGCCGGGCACTGTGATCTGAAACACAGGAAGGCGACTCTTTCTCCTCCAACCCCCACTCCCACGTAGGCAGGGAAGCGCCTGAAGTCAGTGGGAAGTGGTAGCATGGGCCGACAGGCGGTGGGGAGTGGAGACAGGAGTGGGGACCATTTTGAACTCACCTGGGCAAAGTTCTAGGTCTGCATCAGGTGGGAAGGGACTGTCCCGCGCAGGTGGTTCCCGGGTCGGATCGGACAATTCCCAAGCCCACAGGGGAGAGTTAGGAGACAGGCTTCTCACCACAGGAGACCGCCAGGACCAGATCGGGTGAGGGGAACACCATAAAGGAGGCTCTGCCCATGGAAATCGCTGAAAATTTGGCTGGCGTTGGGACGGACAGAGCACAGAGTCCTCCCGCTGATCTGTCCAGACTCAGTGTGTTAGGGAAGCAGAGGGTTCAGCGGGTGGCGCTGGGAGACAGCTCCGGGAGACAGCAGCGACAAACCTCAGCTCTGGATACCTGCTGGGTGCAGTCGTCTCCAGCGCTGACTCGCAGTGGGCGGACAGCCGCCATTTTGGGAGTCCAAAGCCTAATGCTATGGGGGATTGTTGCCCAGGCAACGGTCTGAGTCATCTCGGTGGCAGAGCTGGTCACACCCTTTGAGGAGGAGAGTAACGCGAGAAACCACTTTTTCTCCTGAATCTGCGGAGTCTGTCCCAGCCAGTGACTCAAGCTCCACCTTCGAAAGGGCAGAAAAAAAAAAAAGAAAGATCTATTTTTCCACTGAGTTACCAGGCAGACTCGGGCGGCCCCGTTCCATTCAGCCACCAGTGCTGAGCACCAAAAAGATGGTGAACTAAAGGAGACCACTTGTAGAGCTGCGATTTCGAACGACATAACCATCCCCTCTCCCAGGCGACTCGACCCCCCCACTCCCACGCCTCGCCTCACGCCAAAGGACTGTCTCTGCCTCTGGGTGGAGTAAAGCGGTTGCTTTTTTTATTTTATTTTATTATATATATATATATATATATATATATACACACACATATATATAAATATATATACATATATGTGTATATATATAAAATTATATATTTTTTATTTTTTTAATTTTTTGTATTATTTTTTCTTTTACATATATATTTTTCTTAATTTTTATTGTTTATTTTTTGTATTTTATTATTATTATTATTCTTTTTCTTCCTCTTTCTTTTCTTTTTCCTTTTTACTCTTTTTCTGTGAGTGTGTATGTGTGTGTGTGAATATCTGAAACCCACTACCACAGCAGCCTCTTTGTTGCATCTCCACAGCTGGCCTATTTTGCACCAAAGAGACAGCAGGCACCCCTAAGAGTGTCTACTAACCAAGGAGGCCACTCTACAAGCTGAGACATGTGGTCACCTCTTTGCTGCGACTTGGTAGCCTCAGCTGCCAGCCAAACAGACAGACTCCACAACTGGAAGGGCCCAGTAGATCGTGAAGGAGGCTATTTTCCCAGCTGGATCTTGCAGTCTCCTTTTCGCTGTGACTTCGTAACTGGTGCCTCCTTCCAAAGAAACAGTCTCCAACCCTTGGTAGTGAGGAGGAACAAGGGAAGCTGTTCTCTGGGCTGTGACCCTGCAGGGGTGGTGGATGGCCCTTGGCTACAATCAGACCACTGATATGGCATACCAAAGGGACTGACCCCACATCTGCTGGAGAGGAGAAGTGGGGCAGGCTGCTTTTTGGTCTGGGTCCCTCAGGGGCCTTAGGCAGGGCTTCCATACCAGCCCTGATGTGTATAATTCTTACCAACTAGACAACCTTGCCCTTGAAGGGGTGGAATAATAAGGGTAGCCATTTCCTTAGCTGAGACACCTGGTAGCCCCAGGAAGTGACCTTGGGTGGGTTATCTCTCCCTCTGGCAGGAAAAAACCCACCCTCAGAGGAGCAAAGAAACAAGAGAAGACATTTTCCTGGCCAGGCCTTGCAGCAGTCTCAGACAACGTCCCTCTGGCAGCCCTCCAGGTCAGATTCCGCTCCTGAAGGAAGGGATAAAGGAGAAAAAATACTTTCCCCATAGGACTAGTTTGAATCAGTATGTTGTGGGATCTAAGCAAAAGGGGACAGTTTGTTGACATGGTACAGCTGATCGGTTTTGATCATCTGATAAGACCATAACACAAAAGTTTGCCCTTGGTCCCCAGGCTGTTGTCATCTTAGGGGATTGTAGTCTGGGAAGGAAAATCTCAACCAGAGTACTTAGCAATTGCACCAATTGACACACACATCAGGAATTGTTCTGCAAGAGTGCCTCATGAGCCCTGAATAACATATTACCAGCTCTCTCCTACCCACAGATCAAGCAACTTCTGAAGTACACAGCCTTAGGCACGCTGATTCCTGCTGCTCTTCTCACCACATCTAAAGTGGTAACAAAGCTCAAGCATCCCTTGGGAGTGACAAGACATTCCCCAAAGACTCAGATTCTCATATGTCCCATTGGGGGGGTTAGAGCTCAATACAAAGGTTCTGGAATACCTTGACAACTGACCCTTGCATGCAAAATACAAACAACAAAAGAGAGAGTAACCTCATAGCAAAACTCAGCACCTTGCACCTCAACCTACTAATCGATAGCAGAGTTGCACACACAAAAGTGACCCAACTCCTGGGAATCTGAGCAAGGGAAAGAAACTCACTAATCTCCATAAGCAGAAGATGCAGACAACAGGCCAGAGATAACCCAACAGGCTAAAACCCCAGACTAAGACAACACAGGACCAGAGCACACCTCCTCAACTCTGCCAAGGAATATTACTTTGGAGTCCCAAAATTAAGTCCATAAACCAGTCCCAGCACCTCCAGTCCTTGACAAAGTAGCCTGATGAGAAAGAATCAGCAAAAGAACACAGGAAACATGAAAGATCAGAGAGAAAAGTCACCTCCAAAAGAAAATATTCAATCTCTATCAATTGATACCAACTTACATGATACAATTAAACTGACAGAGGAAGAATTCCAATTATGTTTTGTAAGGAAACTCAACGGAATTGAAGAGAAAATAGAATCCCAACATAAAGAAACCACAAGAACAATACAGTAAATGAATGAAAAATTTTCCAGAGAAATTGAAATACTAAAGAAAAACCAAACAGAAATCTTGTCGATGAGGAAGGACTTCAAGGAACTTCAATACACAGTGGAAAGCCTCAAGAACAGAATGGATCATGCAGAGGAAAGAATCTCAGAGCTTGAAGATACTGTCTAAATTCTGAACAAATCAGATCAAGAAAAAGAACTCAGAAACCAGAGACAAGACCAAAACTTACAAGAAATGTGGGATCATGTAAAGAAACAGAACCTTAGGATCATCGGTCTTCCAGAGAGAGAAGAAGAAGATACTCAAGGGCTGGAAAACTTATTTCATGGAATACTGGAGGAAAATATGCCAGGCCTGGCCAGAAACCTGGATATCCAGATACAAGAAGCACACAGTATTCCTGGGAGACTCAATGTGAAAAGGCAATCACCACATCACGTAGTTATCAAACTGACCAAAGTAAACATGAAAAGAAATTGTTCAAGCAGTGAGACGAAAGCAACAAACAGCCTATAAAGGAAAGCTGATCAGACTAACCGCTGATTTCTCAACTGAAAGCCTACAAGCCAGAAGGGACTGGGTCCCTATCCTTAATCTACTAAAACAGAATAATGCCCAACCCAGAATTCTTTATCCAGCAAAATTAAGCTTCATCTGTGAGAGACTAATAAAGTCCTT
>RJWJ010049704.1:0-10150 GCA_004363605.1 Indri indri | reverse complement strand
GTGTTCCTTCCACAATGCCATGTTACTCTCCAACCCAGTCAGAAGCCGCCATTTTCACTGGTGACGTGGAGCTGAGGTTCAGGAAAATAAAACACACACTGACCTGTGCAGTGACTGGTGGCCCAGCAAACAGGGCCTTATATGCAGAGGCAGCAACAGACAAAGCCCCCTTCACCAGTCCGCCGGCAATGCCGCTCCCATTGTAGTGCCTGTAGAGGAAAACCAAATTATCTCCCCAAACACACACAAATCACTACCTTTTTATAAGATAACCTGGGCTCTAATCCTTAAAAGAAAATGAGATGTCCTTAAAAGAAAAAAAATCAGATGTAAAAAGACAACATGATGGTTTTCTTATCAGTTTTATAGCTACAGATACAATGTTGAAAGGTATGGGCACCGCAGGGAATACACCACTCTGGTTAGCATGCCGCTTTCAGTCCTAGCTGAAAATTAACATGGTCAGAGGTACCCTGGGGTAACGACAGTCTGTCTGCTCAATTTTTAATCTCAGAGAAAACATCTCACAAAGGAAATGTGATTTTTTAGACACTGCTCTGGGGTGACTGGGAGCGGAGATATAGATGAGCCTAAGAACAAATTACTGAGATGTACATTGGGCTTGACTTTCCTGCCTTCTCTTTTGACACTAAGGGTGAGGTGAATTTGAGGGCACTCCTTTCTTGTCCAGAATGTGAACACTCTTAAACATCAGCTTTAGCCCTTAGTTCAAGGGTTGCTCAAAAGCTTCAGGAGATAAGAACAAGAAGGAATCAGGGCTCTCCTTCTCTGCTCCTTAAAGATGGGTACATGCTCTTAGAGGCTCTTTTAAGCAGAAGCAATGCTAGGATATCCACCTGCTTCTGAAGAAGAGACTGCACAAGGTCGTTACCTTGAGTGGTCATAGCTCTTCTGTCTGCTGTTTACAAGTCCTGATGAGCCTCTGGGCTCTAAAAGCAAAAGAGCTGGTGGTTAGATGCAGTATCCATAAGTGCCCAGCGTCTCCTAACTCACAGCAAGGCTATTATCGAGGCAGGGAGCAATCTGATCACAGTGTGTTTCAAGTATTTTTTCTTTTTGGTAAATATTTGGGAAGTTTTGTGGGTGGTTTATGTGATAAAGAGAAACTGTCCAGAAATGCAATACAAGATGAGCATTTATCGAATCATAAAAATTAACTCTATAATCCTATCACACTGATATATTAGTTGTCAAGTATTTTTAGTATGGCTTTTTGGAGAAGAATGAGACAGGACTTATGAGGGCCTACTCACAACTTCCCAGTGCTATTGTCCTGATTCTGTAGATAAGAAAACAGACTCACAGGCATTATAAACCTGCTGAACTGCTAATCAGAAAAGGTGGAGATGGAGTTGGAATCTAGACTGGTTTGGTTCCAAAGCCTGTGCTCATCCACTACAGCACAATGCCTACCTCTATGAGGTCTCGCTTAATGAATATTTAGCTAAAGAACAGAAATCAGAGTATGAAAGAGCAGCACAGAGAGAGTGAAAGGACAAGTTTCTAAAACCTGCCACAAATCACGAAGGTAGCATGTTTATACCTGGTTTCCATTAGAAGGGAGCAAAGAAAAAGAGATAAAGCTCAGGCCAGTTATTACCTCCTCTGATCTGATCAGACACTGAAGAAACTTCTGGTATGGTAACTGGTAAATCCACTCCTGGGGAACCATGATGCTGTACACAAGGAGGGCTCCTTTCAGAAAGACACAATATGGAAAGTAAGTTGAAAAGACACCTATGGCAACGGTGGAGAAACAGTGAACACAGCACAGCAGTGCCAAATTCTCTGCGGAGGCTTCACATTTCTGAGTCACATCACATGTCTGAACTTAGGGTCAGAAGAGCAGCATTCTACTCCTGGTTTTCCTCTTTAGCCACACTTGAGCTAGAAAGATTGGCTTCAGTCTGGTCACTTCCCCCTTCAAGTGGTGTCAATAAAGTGAAATATCTAGCTTTCTGGGAGAATGGTTTAAATTATAGTCAAGGCTCTGCAATTCCATACTATTAGGACAGAGCAATGACACAAACAGATTCACCAGAGAATTAAAAATAACTTCTATTTAGTTTTATAGTGTATTTTTTCCCATAATGGATTTTAACTTCCTTATCATGCTTTGTTTGGGTTAGTAAGAGTTTTGCTGCCTTTATCCATGAATCAATACAGCAAAAAGGGTCCAGGGATGTTTGTGTTTATAAATTGGCACTCAATAATTAATAAATAAGTAGACCATACTCAGATAATTAAAGTTGACTAAAATAAGTGTATCTTTAAATCCAGAATCCACAAATACTGGTAAGTGTTTTTATTTATTTATTTATGTTTTTATTTTTTTAAGACATTCTAGCTGTCACCTGGGCTAGAGTGCTGTGGTGCCAGCCTAGCTCATAGCAACCTCAAACTCCTGGGCTCAAGTGATTCTCCTGCCTCAGCCTCCCGAGAAGCTGGGACTACAGGCACACACCAGCACGCCCAGCTAATTTTTCTATTTTTAGCAGAGATGGGGTCTCGCTCTTGCTGAGGCTGGTCTCCAACTCTTGACCTTAAGTAATCCTCCCGCCTCAGCCTCCAAGAGTGCTAGGATTACAAGCATGAGCCACTGTGCCCAGCCAAGATTTTTATGCATCTAAATTGAGATTTTACTATGGGAAATAGTCTCTTCCTATGCTGATGAAAAAACAAGTTTTGAGATTAAGTTGGTTCCTCTCATTCTTTATTTTACCTCTGAAGAACACCCCAGCTGAGGGGGGTGTGGATTGTACCTGGGCAATGGTGGTGGAAGCCCCACCACCTCTGGGATTAGGGGCACTGTTTCCAGAGTCTGTGAGGTCATGAGGATGTCACTGACGTTGTGCTCCTGTGGCTGGTTCTCCCCTCCAGGGAGTCTCTCCCCAGTCTCAGCTGGTTCCGGCCCAGCCTCAACCCCAGGCTCGGCTTCAGCCCCTCGCTCCAGGCCTGGCTGCGAGAGTGCAGAGCTGTACATGGAGTCCCCCAGGGGGCGGCTGGTATCAAAGCACTCAGGCAGGATGATGATGTAATCCTCTGAGGAAGCTGAGGACTGACTCTTAACTTCATCTTTGAGCTCATCCTCCTCCTCCTCCTCCTCTTCCTCCACGACAACTTCTTCCTCAGCGATATGGACAATCTCTTCCCTCTCATCTTCAGTTTGTCCCTCTTCAGACAAGGCAAATTTCACTTAAGGATGAAAGCAACCAATTTTAAGGTAGAAGTTAAAAGCAACCCCTGGTGCTATTCTTACTTGGTAAATTTTTGGGTCATGAGCTAGAATTATGAAAGCCAGAGGAGAGAGAAGACCAGAGGGGAAGGGCTGCTGCTAGAACCATGCTGTATTCTAAGTTTGAAGACTATGCAAAACCAAATGGAATCAAAGCTCACAAAAACAAGGGGCAGAGATACACCCAGGCTTCTGAGAAGCACTGTGAATCTCAGAATGAGAAGGCCTATCTCTTTTCCTCTTCATAATGATGGTTCATATACTGAGACAGGGTTTGAATGAAAACTAGCTAACAGCTATAAAAAGAGAAAAAGTTAGGTGGTGAGTACTGCAGGACTGTATGCCTACTTCCCTCCTCTTCTTTACAAAAGGGATGCATAGTCAGGGGAGAAAATCGTCAAATTTTCGGATAAGGGGGGAAAAAAGGATATAAAAAAGGTACCCATAAATCCTATCAGAATAATGGCTGTGGACATTTTGGTGTCCTTCTAGACCTTTTTGTTACACATTTGTACATAAGTGTGGAAAAATATACAGATATACATGTATACTTTAAAAGTGAGACAAATCATATTTAACGGTATAGGCCAAATGTCATTATAATTAATGGAGATCTCCCATATTATTTTTATGTACTAGAATTTGAATTTTTAGACAGTTCTTAAAATACACAGTACTGATTCTACTTATCTGATACCTAGAAGTTTCTGTTATAAAGGTTATTTATTACAGCAGAATTTAACCTTGAGAATCTTAGTTTGGTACTCGTGCTTCTACCCATTTCTTGGACTATTGCCCTTGGGGAAAGCAGACAACTCAGGTGCCAATGGGGTCTCTGCTGAGGAGCTCTGTCAACTTACAGGAAGACTCCTTACTGCAGAATCCAGGCAGCACAACTGGCCGCTGCTCCTCTATGGAATACAGCTGTAATTCTGCCCCAGAAAAAGTGCAGAAATGAGTTATAGTGGCTTTTTTTTTTTTGAGACAGAGTCTCACTCTGTTGTCCGGGCTAGAGTGCCGTGGCATCAGCCTAGCTCACAGCAACCTCAAACTCCTGGGCTCGAGCAATCCTACTGTCTCAGCCTCCCGAGGAGCTGGGACTACAGGCATGCGCCACCATGCCCGGCTAATTTTTTCTATATATATTTTTAGCTGGCCAATTAATTTCTTTCTATTTTTGGTAGAGACGGGGTCTCGCTCTTGCTCAGGCTGGTCTCAAACTCCTAAGCTCAGGACGATCCACCCGCCTCGGCCTCCCAGAGTGCTAGGATTACAGGCGTGAGCCACCACGCCCGCCCCTCTATATATATTTTTAGTTGTCCAAATAATTTCTTTCTGTTTTTAGTAGAGACAGGGTCTCGCTCTTGCTCAGGCTGGTCTCGAACTCCTAACCTTGAGCGATCCACTCACCTTGGCCTCCTGGAGTGCTAGGATTACAGGCGTGAGCCACCGCACCCGGCCCTATAGTGGCTTTTTTGCTCCCAATAGTCTAATTAGAATAGTTAGGTAGCATATGTAGGGTCTAAAGAAACAAACATGATCAGAATTTCTTTTTTTCTTTTTTGAGATAGGGTCTCAGTCTGTTGCCTGGGTTAGAGTGCAATGGCATCATCATAGGTTACTGCAATCTCAAACTCCTGGACTCAAGTGATCCTTCAGGCTCAAGCAATCCTCCTGTCTCAGCCTCCCAAGTAGCTGGGACTATAGGTATGAGCCACCATGCCTGGCTAATTTTTAAATTTTTTGTAGAGATGGGCGTCTTGCTGTGTTGCTCAGGCTGGTCTTGAACTCCTGGCCTCAAGTGATCCTCCTGCCTTAGCCTCCCAAAGTACTAGGATTGCAGGCGTGAAATACCACGCCCGGCCATGCTCAGAATTTCTAAAAAAGATCACCCTCCCTCCACTCTCGGTGAAGAAAAACACTTCTTAACCAGTCAAGTTTGGCAATCACAATTCAGGGGCCACCCTGCTAGGTGGGGGAAATGCAGAGACACTCACTCTGCAGAGACTTCTGTCTGCAAGGTGGATTGTGATCTGGAGCAGCATCCAAAGTAAGGGATCGGATTACAGTCTCACACACAAACTGGGTCCCACTCAGGTCTTCTTCTGCTTCCTCCACTGACGCAATGTTCTCAGCCTTCCTCTTTCCTGACACTGTGGAATCTGAAAGAGACACGAACTTTGCACTTGGTGTTTAAAGTGCTGAGGAGCTTTTACCAGTCATTACCCATGCTGAAACCATGTCAAGAAACAGCTGCTATCTGTGCCATGTGAAGGTGGGGAGACTTCAAAAAATGAGATGCTACAGAAAACTCATTTACATGCTAAGGTAAAATTAGTAGAGGGTAGGTGCAAAAATAGGGTGTGGTATGGAAAGGAAGGATACAAATGCTTTACAAATATTTAACCCCTTACCAGGAAGTGCTTTAAATTCCGCCCCTTCACTCTCTTCCTGTATCTGCCCCAAGCCTGGCTTCTCTATTAAAGGACTGTCATGTGGCAGAGGAGACATGCAAGGAGTCATATCTGGAGAATGAAGGCAGGAGAATCATCAACTGAGAAAAAGCACCACATCATCAATAGTCAGTGTCCAGAAGCAGCACTGCATAGGCTTCTTGCCTCCTACAGGGCTAAAATAAGCCCAAGGATGCTTCGACGCCTGTCGTAAAAAATTTCTCCAGACTATTAGGTGTGCGAGTATCCCAGGCAGATCAATCAAGGCAGGAAGGATCATAAATAATTATTTGGCCTGGAGGGCTATGGTCAAGACACAAAACCTTGAATATAAAGGAAGAAAGGGACACATATGTCTAGGGAAAAAGAGAGGAGACGTACGGTGGTTCACGCCTGTCGTCCCAACACTTTGGGAGGCTAAGACTGGAGGATTGCTTGAGGCCAGGAGTTCAAGACCAGCCTGGGCAACACAGTGAGACCCTGTCTCTACAAAAATTAAGAAAAATTAGCTGGGCATGGTGGCACATGCCTGTAGTCCTAGCTATTTGGGAGGCTGAGGCAGGAAGATCACTTGAGCCTAAGGGTTCAAGGCTTCAGTGAGCTATGATCCTGCCACTGCATGCCAGGCCTGGGCAGTAGATTGAGACCCTGTCTCTTAAAAAACAAAAAAAAGAGAGAGAAGGGAGTCCTTTTATGGTGGGGAAACCTTGCACAAACTTGTATTCTTGCTTTTAACAGACAATAGGGAAAGGAAAGAAAGGACCTATGGGTGCAGTTTTACTGTCCCACTGTGGGAGAAATCCTTGCCATCTATTTTCTCAGAATAAAACACTGCCAAGTCTAGGCTGTAGCACTTTTGTGTCTGTTAATAAAATAAACAAGATGAATTGAGTGACATTCTTACCTACAGGGGTGTTGTGGGGCACTCTCTCTAACTCTTGGACAATGTTTATATCCAACAGCTCAAAGGACAGCAGGTCCTGGAAAAAAGACAGGTGATGTTAGGCTGTTTGCAGTGCACACTGGAGCCACGTTTTGTCTTGATGGGACCTGTAGACCATTTCCACATCATCCTGGATTCAACTCTGTTCAAATTCGTGCTCTCTTTAGTCAAGTGAAATCAAGAAGAGTTAAACAGGAACTAGTCGTTCAAATGGGCAAATGGCAAGAAAAAGAGAAAAGGCAGTAGGTGTGACAGTGAATCAGACAGGCTGAAATGAAGATGCAACTAAAAGAGAAGGTGTGGGGAGGCACGATATTAAGTTCGCAATTCCAAGAAACATCTAGTCTAGAAACCTGCTTCCATGCGTGATCTCCTTCCCACTAAGTACATCTGACTAGATCCAAGTTGGCATATCTCTGACTTCCTGGGTACCACTTATGGCTATACTAATGCTCTCTCTCTCTGTCCCTTAACCTCTAAGTGCTAAATGTTCCACCTGGGCAGTCAGAAGGTCCACGGATGGGATGTAGAGTTCCCTCTCACTGGCAACGTTTTTTGTCTTCTGTGGGATGCAGGTTCCTGTCCCTTCTGCCTGCTCAGTCACTTCACCCAGCTGAATTTCTTCTTTAGCCAGAAGAAAAGCCTCCTATTGAGAGAAATCATTGAAATAAATTTTAGGCCCTCAACAGAACTGAAGAGGCAGGCTGACAATGCCCCCTAAAACAAAAACACTGCCATTATCTCTACGTTTTTTCTTTTTAGAGACAGAGTCTCGCTCTCTCGCCCAGGCTGGAGTGCAGTGGTGCGATCATGGCTCACTGCAGCCTCAAACTCCTGGGCTCAAGTGATCCTCCTGCCTCAGCCTCCCAAGTAGCTGAGATTACCAGTGTGCCACTGCACCTGGCTAACATTTTTTTATTTCATTTTTTTAGACATGCGGTCTTGCTATGTTGCTCAGGCTGGTCTCAAACTCTTGGCCTCAAGGAATCCTCCCACCTCAGCTTCCTGAGTCTCTGGGACTATAGGCATGATCCACAAGGCCTGGCTGTACCTCTACATTTTTAAAAAATTTTGTTTTGACATAATTTTAGACTTACAGATTTAAGCAGTAAACTTACTCTGTCCCACTCATACAAGGAAATTGCATCAAAACAGTAACAACCAAGGCCGGGCGCGGTGGCTCATGCCTGTAATCCTAGCACTCTGGGAGGCCGAGGCGGGCGGATCATTCTGAGCTCAGGAGTTCGAGACCAGCCTGAGCAAGAGCGAGACCCCGTCTCTACCAAAAATAGAAAGAAATTAATTGGACAGCTAAAAATATATACAGAAAAAATTAGCCGGGCATGGTGGTGCATGCCTGTAGTCCCAGCTACTCGGGAGGCTGAGACAGTAGGATTGCTTGAGCCCGGGAGTTTGAGGTTGCTGTGAGCTAGGCTGACGCCACGGCACTCGCCCCAGGCAAGAGAGTGAGACTCTGTCTCAAAAAACAAACAAACAAACAAAAAAAACAGTAACAACCAGAGCAAGACTTCATTAGCATTTAGGAAACATACACAAGGATATTGCAGGAGAGTTGAACGTTCTGGAGCAAAGCTATCAGTTCAGCGGTTCCATAGGCCAGGCCAGACCTCCATGCTAGGGGGAAAAGGAGAAGCTAACCTTTCATGATTTGTGGAAGAATCACCAGCTATGAGTGGGGTCATTAGTTTTAAGTCACCCTCTCCCCAGCTCCAAGTAAATGCCGTGGGATTCTGGGCCAGAGCCTATCAATGCTCACCTCCTGTTGGCAGGTGAGATCATCAGCTTTGCTTGAGCAGATCATGGCCTTTTCAATGTTGTTAGGGCTCTCTTCAGAGGGGAAAGGATCCACTATGATACTGCACCAGACCCGGGGCCCAAACTGCTGGCCTTTGTGAGAAAGACGCCAATGGGATGTATACGTTCCCTCCAAGGCTGGGGCGATGAACTCCACAGACACAACTCCTACATGGCCGGCCTTCAGGCAGGGAACCAAAACATCTTTCTTTTCTGTAGAGGCCAAAGTCAGGTTTCCCCACATGAACTTGAGCTGAAAAGAACAGTGGCAAGAGAAAAACAGCTTGTCAGTGGAGCACTCTGCCACTCAAATCACCTTACCTTCATATTCTGTGCGAAAAATTACCTTTGTGTCTGCACTCCACTTGACGTTTCCTGTATTCTTCATCCTCCAGTGTTTGATAAACTTGGTTCCTGGCTGAAGGTGAGTCCCATCGGGCAAATTCTCATCCACAAATGCTGCACTGAGCATTGGCATAACTGGGGCACACGGTTGCAAAGGGAGCCTGAAAAGAAATTCAGATGCTTAGTCACTTGCTGTTGGGTGTGATGGCTTCTGAATATCCCACACTGTGGCTCAAGAGGCAAAAATAAGACCAGTATTTGAGAAGCTAGGACCATGTATTAGAAATAATAAATTTTCTCTGACAAACTTAAAAAATAATAATTACAATAATAAAACAAAACAGAGACTAGATCTGGCTCTTGAGCTAAAAAGCCATGGTGAGGATAATTAAAAGGGCCCATAAACACAATACCTAGAGAGTCAGGCTCTTAAAACATTTGGTCCTTTTGCTTCACATCCAGACTGCCTCCAACAAGGAGAGGTCACAACCAACCCACAGTTCTTTTTTTTTTTTTCCTTTGCCGGAGACAGAGTCTCTCTCTGTTGCCTAGGCTAGAGTGCCATGGCGTCAGCCTAGCTCAAAGCAACCTCAGACTCCTGGGCTCAAGCAGTCCTCCTGCTTCAGCCTCCCAAGTAGCTGGGACTACAAGCGTGAGCCACCCTGCGGCTAATTTTTGTTTCTGTTTTTAGTAGAGACAGGGTCTTGCACTTGCTCAGGCTGGTCTCAAACTCCTGAGCTCAAGTGATCCTCCTGCCTTGGCCTCCCAGAGTGCTAGGATAATAGGCGTGAGCCACTGTGTCCAGTCCAACCCACAGTTCTGAACCTTAGCAGTTTCTACCTTTCTGAAGAAGGCAAAAAGCAAACCACCCTTTAATACAGCTAGGATCAGAAAATGGGAAGTTTTAAGGGTTTGGGTGTTAGGGACCACCAATAAATAAGACATAAGTTGTCTGGAATTCCAGTTTTTGAGAACTGGACCTAAACTCTTGGCTCCCACCCCAGCCCTGGGCTTACATCAGGGTATTAGCCTGGAGCAAGTTCTCAGGTAGGCCCAAAGGAGACTTAGGGCTCTGGAGTCCATGGATTGAATTCCACAGATGAATCTTCCTGTGGAGCTTAAGCTGCTTTTTAAGTTCCTTGACCTCTGCTTTACGTTGTTTCTTCTCAGCGCGTAACCTTTGCTTTTCTGCTTTAAGAAAGTTCTTATCAACCTGTCTCTGGAGCCTGTGAGATAATAAATGAAAGTCTTAAAAAAAAAGTCCTCACAAATTCTGACGCTATTTGGAGCCAACTACAGTCTCCACCAGAGTCAACTTCTAGTTTAGTTTCTTTCTTT
>RJWJ010049703.1:0-10148 GCA_004363605.1 Indri indri | reverse complement strand
GACAAATGAGACCTCATAAAGACAAATGTGAAGTTTGCATATTTACAAACACACTTGAATGTGTTCTGGCTGTGAGGCCGCACACTTCCCGCCTACTCATTACAATGTAATTTATCCTAGAAAATTGTCCTTTCATAAACGCATTACCAAATGAGCTGCTAATAGATAGGGATGGATTGGTTAGAAAGGCTTGGATTCCGGAATGAGGAATCTATCCATAAAGGACCTTAGAGATATTCTAACCTGAGACCCTCATTTTACAGATGAAAACAAAACTTATGCAACTGGACCAAAGTCCCAGCAGCTACTGAGTGGCATAGCCATAGCTAAAACCCAGACAGCAATTTGTTCAGTTGTACTGCGTTGGTGGGCTGAGATAAAAATCAATGATATTGAGAATTTTTATTTTATTTTTTAAGCATTGGGCTTTAGTACATAATTTAAGAGAAAATACAGACTCAAGCAACTTTAGACCCAGAATAGATATAAGGTATTGCCTTTTCTAGTGGTTTCCAAATTGTGCTCTATTGAACCTTTGCCATTCTGTGGCAGTGCCTCAGAGAACACAAGCAGAAGGTCTCAGTGGATGGCACTCTAGCAGACCTCTCCACCCCTGCCTACCAGCACCCATTATTACATTAGTTCTCTGATTTTACAATTTTGTACTTTCTTTCCTAAATTTTTTTTAAAAAGTATGTTCCACAACCAAGGAACATTAAGGAGATCTGAAAGAGTTCCACCAGCCTGGTTGCAGAGAAGCAGAGAAATTAAGTAATTTTCTTAAAGTCATTACTTGAGTTAATGGCAAAGCATTAACAAGATCCCAAGTCTCTGAACTCCTCATCCAGCTGAGTTTTACTCAGCCAGACTTCTTCAGAGAAGTTGTTTGACGGGAGCTTGACAGGAGGAGAAGGAATGTAAACACTGACTCTGCCTTCTCTGGCCTCTTACAAGGTAAACCACGAATGGCAATCAAATAAAAGGAGGCACGTTTTAACCTGCGCATACAAGAATGGATTGTTTTTTTTTTTTTTATTTCAGAGTATTCCAGGGGTACAAATGTTTAGATTATATATATTGCCTTTTCTCTGCCCGAGTCATAGCTACAAATGTGTCCATCCCCCAGTCAGTACGCACCACACCCATTACGTGTGACTATGCCCAGCCCCTTCTCCCCCCTCCCACCTGCGACTCGATGAATGTTACTACCATATGTGTACGTAAGCATTGATCAATTAACAAAGGACTATAGGGATGGATTTTCCTCAACTCTGTAAGAGGGGAAGACAGAACAATCCTAAAGGAGACAAGAAAACACAAATCCAATCTAGGAAGCATCTGATCACAAAGGAGATAGGCATAGGGTAGCTGATGCAATGGAGTAGGTGGAATTCAGAATTAGGACGAGCAGGGAAAGTCAGGTGATGGCAAGGGGGCTATAAGGATGGTCCCTGAAAGTCAAGAGAAGGTAGATGAAGTGGCAGTTGGCTGGCATGAGGCCAAAGGGCTAGGGCCTTGAGTGGTCAACTGCTGGCCAGTTTCCTTAAGCTTCAGGACACACAGCAGCGTGTATTCTAGGAACCTTCTAAACAGTCACTGCAGCTGGGTGCTGGTCACTTCACAGAATCTCTTGGGGCACTGCCTCTCACATTTGGACTGCCACTCTCATGTAGATTGGCTTTTATCCTTAAATTTGGCAAATACTTAGCTTTTTCAATTATGTCCAGTCTCCTGTAATTGGCATTGTGATTTGCAGGGTTCCTGGCTTTTATTATTGCATCTCAAGATACTATTACCCAGATCATCCTCAGGACAAAGGTTGCTCATCCCAGTGTCTCAGCCAAGCTCTGGGAAACCATAAAGCCCCCGGATGGGATAGGATTTGATGCTAAAGCACAGAGCTGGCCGTAGATAGAGGAAAATCCAAAAGACCTGTTACTGAGAGACCAAAATGAATCAGGAGAGTGAGTGTGGTTCTTCAGTGGAGGTAAGGGGTTTAGGGAGAACTCTTGTTTTGTCTTCCTTCACTCTAAAGAATATCCTTATCTCTGAATATATGAAACATATTAATAGTTAAAATAAATGTTCTAACGTCCTTATGTGTTAATTATAACATCTGTGCCAGTTCTAGTTGATTTATATGGAGTGATTTTTATTTTTATTATGGGTGATATTTTCCTTCTTTTCAGCACAGCTGTAATATTGTATTAGATTCCAGACATTCTGAAGTTTACTTTGTTGGACACAATATATTTTGTATTCCTATCAATATTCCTGAGCTTTGTTCTGGGACCCGGGATGGATATTGAAACCGGTTTAATTCTTTTCTTCCAAGAAAACAGTGTCTTGCTTTTAAGATTTGTTGGATAAGATTGGAACAGTGGTTTGTCTGGTGCTCCCTACTAACCAGTCGAGAGCCTTCCGTATACTCTACCCACTGCCCCTGAATCATGAGATTTTCCAGCCTGGTTGGTGGTTCCATACGTTGTTCCTGGCCCTGTGTGGGTGATAGGCACTGTTACCATTAATCCTTTCAGGTGTTCTTTTCCTCGCCCCCAGAAATTTCCTCCCGTGTACGCACTGACCGGTACCCAGCTGAATACTTGAGGTAGATTCTTTGCAGGCCTCTGGATTTTTCTCTTTGTTCAGGCTCTCTCTCAGAAGTTCAAGCCACTTTTATCTCTCCTGACTTTCAGCTCTGCCTCCTCAACCCAGCAAATTCTCATGGCTCTAGGTTCTCTCTGTCTTTTTGTGAGCTGGAAACTCTCTCAAGGTAGTGACCTGGGAACATCACAGAGCTAACTAACTTCCTCCACGCCTCTGTTCATGGATCTCTTTCCTTCTGCTAGGTGTCTTGAAAACTGTTTTCGTACATTTTTGTCCATCGTTTTGGATGTTTCATGCAGGGCGAAATTCCCATCCTTGTTACTTCTTGGTGGAAATCAAATTTTTAGAGAAAGCTTTTGGGAGCTTGTTTTGTGGTTTCTTGTAAAGCAGATAGAGAGGTGGGAGGAGAATAGACTTTGCAAAAACAAGGCTTTAAATTTTAGCCCCACCACTGTGGGACTTTGGGGAGATGACTACGTCTTGAAAGCCTCAGTTTCCTCATCTATAAAATATGGATAGTTACAGTGTTTGTTCTGTGGAGGTAAGTGGGAGATTAACTGAGATTATGCTTTAGAGTATCTATTAAATGCCGCTACCTGCATAGACACTGAAACTGATTTACTTTCCTACTCACTATAGCTACCACTGGCTTTTGCAGGATGCAGGACTGTCAGTGCTAAAACTGGATAGTCCTAGGCAAATCAGGATGGACAGCCATGGAACAGGCCTGTGACCATTGCTGTTTGATCACCATTGCTGCACGGTGATTAAGTAGTAGACACTGGGTGTAAAAACCAGCTGCTTTGGCTGCATTCCTTACTATGCTATTCTGCCTTTGGAGTAAAATCGGAATGTTAGATTGAACCTTAAATTTCTTTCCAACTCTAAAATTCTATGTTTCTCCTAGTCCTTGTGTGAGAGAACAAGGTCAAAGTTATTTCTACTACTTCCTTTTATCTCAGCTGAAAGGTCACATCTTCAGGGAAGTGTTCCAGATAGCCTTGTTCCTCCTCTGGAGCAGAGGAGATTCCTGTAATATCACACACACACACACACACACACACACTTTGTGATTATCATTTTTGCAATTATTTTTAAAACTCTGCTTCATCCACTAGACTGTGTATTCATTGTCAAATATCAAGCATCCAGCATAGTGTTCATCATCTAGAAAATGTCACTTAAATATTGGTTAAAATAATAAATTCTTTAAAACTCTATACACTGATGTTAAATTTTCTTTAAAATGTGGGAGAATTGATTTTGATGCTGATAAATGTCAGCATTGCATTTCAGGATTGATGTGGTTTGCCTTTACATCTTCCATTATAGGCAAGATAGATAGGAAGACATAAATTGGCCAATTTCTATTCCATCCCATAAAGTACAGACTCAAAAGGAAGATATACAAATTCTCATGATATCTGAACATGTCAAGGAAAATTGTATATTAAAAATATTTCAAGTTGAATATTTGAAATGGCCATACCTAGAAAGCTTTTCTGTTGCTGTTATGTTATGTAATTTAAATAAAATTGTTATCTTTAAACTCTTGGCATACTATTTTAAAGTGTGTGAGATATTCAGTTTGACCTTTTTTGATAGAAATATTGGACTCTGTTTGGGTTCTATCCAATTATCTCAATTCCTGTTTACAACACCAAAAATCTCAAGAAAATAAGAAGGAAAATAGTTAAAAAGAAACAGTTTCTGTGCCAAAAAATTTATCTCTATAAGCTTGACATAGAGAAAATCTGCTGGCTTTTTGCCTCACTGAGAATCCAGAATCCAATTAAACTAAGCAATTTTAAATGACTTAATTAAAGAACATTTTTTTTAAATTAAGTAACAAAGTAGGCTGAAATAAACCTGAATAAACTAGAAAATTAAGGTGGGAAGATAAGGGTGCATCAGTCTCTATTTTCTATAAATTCTATGAAGTTTAACATACCCTACTCTTGTCTTTCTGTGCCTAATAAAGTCATAGTTTACCAAAATAGAGAGTCTTGTGTTCAAACCATGTTGACTTTTTGAATGAAATCGTATTGCTTTGGGGCCCTACGGTGTCATCTGGAATCCCTGTATTTAGTTGACAGATGGGAAATTGAGCCCAAAAAATTGACAAGTCTGAAAGGATCTTCCTCCAGGCAGCTCAGCGAGTAGAGGGAACAGCTGAATCTGAGAGCCAGGTGGGCCAGCTGTTAATGCAGATATATATTTTTTAAGTTTATTTTTCTGGGTTTTGTTCTTGAGGTTAGAGAGAGAGAAGGGGAAGGAGGACACAGAGCTGGAAGGATGCATTTCTTTTCAATTTTTCCTTTGCATCCTTACTTACACATTTGGGACCATATATTATGTGTAATATTTCAGCCCAGTTTTTAAGTTAACATGATAATAGAAGCAGTTTTTCATGTTGCTTATACAATAATTTTGCACATCATTTTTAATGGTGGTATACAGTTTTATTAAATGCATGTGCCATCATGTATTAGATTGAACCATGTAACTACCATTTTGTAGGTTAAAATGATCAGCATTAGTGATATTATATCATTTGACCTATAACTATCCCTGTTATGTTATGGGACATGTTTAGGTTTATAAATTATCTGCAGTGGATACCTAGAGGGAAAGTGACATTCGATTCATTCGTTTTTGCCACAAACATCATGCATGTGCTAGAGCTGTTCTCCGGGGAAGCAGTATACCTTGTAGCCAGAATCTCCAGGAGAGTTGGTAGGCGTCAGTTATACTCCCTACCTGCAGCCCATTCCCTGGATGAATAGCAAAGAGATTGTCACAAAGAACCTGACACTGTCCTCACCAACAGTGCTTCTGTTTGTGGGTGAGCACCTACGTGGGTCTTGGCAAATTAATAGGCATTAGCTTTTGAGCTAGGTTATGAGAGCGTGTTGCATTTGGGTCCTGCTACATGTATGCTATTTGGAGCTTTTAGGAAAGAACAACCTTCCTTCTAGTCTGCTGCCTTTAGATCTTTGGATGGCCAGTGTTTTGTTTTGTTGTTGTTGTTTTTGTTTTTGCATTAGAGTTGATATTCCAAGGCAAAATAACAGCTTGGCTTTTTACTATGATAGTTGAATTCCACAATGCTTTAGAGATTTAAAAAAAATTATTGCCTATAAACTAAGGATGATAGTAATAGTTTTCAGGGGTGGAGACAAAGCCATAGTGTCCTTAAATGATTATGTGTCATTATTGAAAGTATTACCTCATACTGATCTAATCATAATCCTCATGCACATGTATTTTTTTCTGGATCTAATGAGCTATGGAGGGGAAAGAAGCCACAGACAGAATTCACAAGGCTAAACTAGCTGCATTGTTTAGAAATGTAGGCAACATGGAGTGGCAGAAAGAATTGGGGATTTGCAATGAGACTACTTGCGGTTGAATTGGCCTCTGTCAATCACTGAGTCTGTGACTTTAGAAAAGTCCCTTTCTTTACTGAGCCCCAGTGTTCTCATCACCAAACACCTATGGCTGAGAAGATTCCTGAGATCGTGAATGTAAGGTAACTGGCACATTGAAGAAGCCCCATAAATGCTAGTAAGGAGTTATATGGTACAGTAAATTAATAACACAGGTTTTCAGCACACAGATCTGAATTCAGATACTGTCTCCATTGGATTAATTTTTCTTAAACTTTCAGGGATTCAGTTTCTTCATTTGTTAAAATGATGATACCTGTCTTAGGAAAGTTGTGAAAGATCAAAGGAGATAATGAACATGTAGTTTTTAACCTTGTGCCTGATGTATGGTAAGTTTTAACTAAATGGTGGTTGATTTATATTATTAGAGTATAATATTTTCTCCCACTCTTCTTTTGGCAAGCACTTAGGGTGCAGTCACAGATTCCTTTTTCAATTCAGGTACTAATATGTACACCAATGTGCTTTCCAAACTTTAGCTGCTTGTCATAAAATGAATACTGTCACTTCGATCTACTATTCTTTTCGGAGTACCTTCACGGTGACAGGTTGATTTTTCTGTATATGTCACAAAAATACTTAATAATAGATGGTAATCCTTAAGATACTCTTTCTACCTGCTTGCATTCTAAATCTTCAGTTCCTTTTTAGATGCCTTAAGCATCTTAATTAAATGCCTCTTTCACCAGCTGAGTGTTTTACCTTGAAAATGAAAGCTCAACCAAAAGAGAGACTGTATGTTTGTATGCATGTATGTTTTATGTTTAAAAGATAGATATATATGAAGAAAGACAGATGACAGAGATGATAGATAAACAGATGATTGATAGACATAGATAGATAGATAGATAGAAGACAAATAGAAGTCAACATTTAATTATCCAGATCATAAAATTATTATGCCATAAAGGCTTACTTCTTCTTCTTCTTCTTCTTTTTTTTTTTACATAATTAGGCTTCCGTGCAAAAGCATGAGCCTCCTCTGCCGATTTCTACCTATCTACTACAAACCTAGACATTTAATAGTTAACCTACAGATCATGTGGATCAAATTTCCATAGTCTAGGGAAAAGAACCAATCCCAAATGTCTGTCACTTAAATAAGAAATATGTTACTTTAACTAAAAGGACACTTGTTAGAACAGGTATTCCAACATTTATCAGTCAAAACTAGGGATTTGCCTAAGGTCAGCCTTGTCCTGGTTATTCAGCCAAAATCTGCTCTTCTACTTCAGATGTAGCCTTTAGAAGGATGCATAACTGAATTTCAGCTTTGTTTCTTCCATCCCTGAGCTTAAGTGATTGTACAAAGAAATAAGTACATGAAAATGCATTAGAAATAAAAAATATAAGTAAGGGGCAATTAGCATAAATCTCCTTTATTCCTAGGATGAGCACAAGGTTTCACATGACCCCCATCACACAAACACGGTTGGAACTTTAGTAGCCCCCACACTGAGGTCCTTAGGATCTGACAATGGAAACTGGGTGCTTGTGCCCCTGCCAGTCTTGGGTGAGATGCCACAACATAGAACATGAGATACGACTTCCTGAGCAGTTATCAAGAATGGGCCAGGCGGCAAAACTGAAAAAGTGCAGTGAAGTCATCGTCTCATTGAATGAAATTTGGTCAGTCAGAGAAAACAGATGAGACACAAACTACATGACCGATATTCTGTTCTTCCCTTGGAGGCCTAGCTAGATATTCCCAAATGACAGAGAAACTGGCTGTGTCCCCTTGTGGAGATGTAGCTTCATAATTCACCAACTTCAATTTCCTCCCCTTTTCCCTGCTGTGCTGCTTTTTCTCCTACTCTTGTTTGGTTCAATTGAACTTCTTAAAAAAGCATCAACATTTGAGCTTTGACTGAGACTTGTTTTTTAGGGAAACTAAGGTAAGACACTTGGTTCTAGGAGTAGTCTTAGAAGCAGACCCACGTGGTGAGATTTTGTAGGAAGATTTATTGTCTAGAAACAATGGGCACCCCCAACGTTACTGGTCTAAATTGACATTGATATTAGGGAAACTAAAATGCCATTTTAGTCCTCTTGTTGGAATGGGACTTATATAAGCTATGTGGTAAATTATCTTGGCTCTTGTCTTTCTCAAAACAGTTACAATGGGTCCCTATACTCATGCTATATGTATCTCACTCATCATATACTGTTCTTGTTTATCTGCACCTCAAAGGAATAATTAGAATATATAATGGCTTTATGATGGGGACAGTCCAGTGGAGTCCTTCAAACTGCCCCTATACCCATATACCCATATGGCAAATCAGAAGCCATACCTAATTCCTGGATGACTGCTCTACGGGTCAGTGCCTGTAGGTGTCACATCCCTCAGCCAACCATGGCCTTTATCTTTACCTGTGGTGAAGACTTTCTGTCTACACCGACAGTATCACATCTCAAGCAACTCCCATGCTCATTCCTTGGGCAGACAAAACCTGCGAGCAGAAGGAATAATGACTTAGCACCCCTATGAGCAATCCTCAGCCAATGAGCGCGAGTGTTGGTAGACACATTCCCTACTCTCTCATTCTTTTGAGGAAAAATTCTGAAGCACATTCTACCAAGTTCCCTAATCGGTTCCCAGAAAGACTGATCTCCAGTATCCTACAGTGGCTCAACGACACAAAATGTATTGGCTTTTCCTCCTTCCCAGCCCCGCTTTCTCTATTGTTTCACTTTCAATTCCTGAGATCACTTCTCAAATAAAGTGTTTGATCCCAAGTCCTTGTCTCAGGCTCTGCTTCTGATAAAACCCAAACTAAGAGACTGCTGCCATCAAAGACTTGAAAGATTCGTGAGGTCATGGTCCCCTCATATTCCTGTTCAATTCACCTTCATCAAGGCCTGATCTATTGGGGCGGGGGTGGATGTCAGGGGTCCACTGGAAACGAATCCAGTTGTAGTCTTCAATGCAGTGGCTGTGCTGGAAGTGTGGTCTTGGCAAGAGACAAGCGACACAGCCTCTGTCACTTTGTATGCAGCTATTGATTGAGCAAATGGTTTAAATATTTTTTTCCCTTCAGTACCAATCAAGTGTGAGGATCAAAAGAAGATAGCTATTACAGAGCAAGAACCGCAATACATGCTCACTTTCTCACCTCAAAACTACAGAGGAAATGTGTGGGTCCCACAGTGAGGTGTCCTACTCACCAAGCCTGTTCCACATGCAGCCAGTGACAGAGATGTGCTGCACATTACTTGCAGGACCATTCTTTATGAAGACCAGCCAACCAACTGAAGGCAAGTTGATTATACTTGATTCCTTCCACGTTGGAGGAGGTAGTCATTTTTCCATGCTGGAATTAATACATAATTCACATACGGAAATGCAGGGGAGTTGCTGTCCTTGGCATGATCATTGATAAATGCTAGACAAGAGAGAAAAAAGAGCCACTAAGAGAACTTCCCTCCTTTGCTCCCCCCGGAGGACTATTCTAAGGCAGCATGTTTCTGTTGGTCCCGACTGGGGATGACCTGCATGACCATGTCACTGGCTCCATCTTTTACTGAGCCGTGGCTGACTCACAAATGCACCTACATGTACTTGCTTTGCACCTTCCTTTCTGCTCACTTCACCTTCCCCTCGATCTCACCACTCTGAATTGCACCTCCTGATAAATTGCTAGTACTTGAAATTTGCCATAGGCTTTGGTTTTTAGGGAAGCTGAGCTAGGTCATTGTCTTCTTCAATAACTGCACAAAGCTTCATATTGAGAGTTTTATTCAATAAAATTTTCTTACTACTGTCAACTAAATTTTTAAGTCCAGGACTTAAAGAAAATACAAGCATATACTTAAGTCACTTAAAATCAGAACAGATGGCAAGCCTAAATCTTGGAGATAACATTTACCTTATGCCTTCAGAGACAGAAAATAAAGTAAAAACCTTGCTCCACAACTGATCTTAAAAGAAAGTAATACATTTTAGTGTTACAAAGTACCATATAGGGACATAAGAAATAATCTGGCATCTGACAATACTGAGAAATTATTGTTTATTAACAGCTACAGATAAAAATATCAGAATTTTTAAAGGTGACTAAATTTTAACAATGAAATAATAGTAATAATAAT
>RJWJ010049702.1:0-10179 GCA_004363605.1 Indri indri | reverse complement strand
GTAACCTAAACATCTGTACCCCCATAATATGCTGAAAAAAAAAAAAAAAAGACACAAAAATAAGACTACTACAGTTTGGAGGTACCAACATACTTGCTGGCTTCTTCCTCCAAGATCATCACAGAGGACTAAAGAAAGAAAATGACTAGGAAAAAAAAAAACCTGTAAGAAATCTCTGGGCAAGACGGAGGGAGGGAAAGGGGATAGCTTTGACCTGGAGCAGAAGGCAGCCAGGCATGGCTATGAAAGGATAAAAGAGGAAACTGCTAGAGCTTTGCTCCTGCTTCTCTCCTGCCACTGCCTTGAGACATAAATTCTCCTCCTACATTTCAGACCTCTGCCCCAAGTATCCTCGGGAGAAAAATCTGGGCAGCACAGAAACCTGTGTAAGAAACTGAACAAATTAGGTGGGGACAAACTTTAAAACAGTCTCTTGCCTGCCTTTTCTCCTCCTAATTCCTAGGCTTGGTGAATTATAATCTAAATTATAATTACAATCTTAGAAATCCCTACACCAAGGGCATCAGAATTTCCAGGAGTCCAGGCATCAGTATATTTAAAAACTTTTTAAAATTCAACCCTGAAATCACTGGGGCTGATAGGGGTTGGAACAGACCATCTCACAAAGTAGGAGACAAGGAAACAAGAACTCATAGAACCAAAACAAGACACTGAAGAAACAGGACTTTTTAAAAAGAAAAATAATGTACTGGGGGGAATAAAAGTTTATCAGAAGAAGAAAAAGTATCAGAACAGGCAAATCAAGAATTTAAAATTAGCCTAATAAATGTATTAAAGAGACAAGAAAGGTATTAGCAATAAAAAATGAGAAGAAAAAAATTTAAAAATCAAGCAGATATACACAGAATTAAAAATACAACAATAGTCAAAATAACATAATAGATGGATTGTATCAGAAAGAATACAGCTGAGGAACAAATTAGCAAATTAAAAGACCATGTGTAGTAACCTCCTAGAAGGAAAAAAGAAAGGCAAAAAAAGAAAACATAAAAGAAAAGCTAAGCTACAGGGGGGATAGAAATAGAAGTGACCGTGATTTATCTTTCTTTGCAAAAAGAGAGATAAAAAATCAAAAGGATAAAATCAAAGGATAAAATATCTTTAAAAAAAATCCATTTTTAGTAATTAAAAACAAATTTTTAATTTGAAAGGGCCCACAGAATATCACAAGGAGAGATTTAAAAAAAAAAAAACCCTACATCTAAAATTATGTGACAGTTTAGAAATTTTTCTTTGTGTTTGATGTTCATGGTTCTCCAGAAAGAAAGAGTGGATTACATATAAGGGCATAAAAATCAGAATGACATCATACTTTTTAACAGAACATAAGACGAACACAAAAAGAGTACTTTCAAAAACTGGAAGGATAGTAACTTACACCAAAAATTACACACAGCAAAACTATCTCTCAAATATGAAAGCACAATAAAACTCTTGTTAGGTACATACAGCCTTGGAGGCTATAAAAATCTACTGAAAAAAGTTGGATGAAATATTTAAATAAGAAGAGCAACAAACCCAGGATTTGTTATCTTTAAATAGATGAGGGAGATGGGGGTGGCGGAGAGAAAGAGAGAGACAGAGCCAGAGAGACAGAAAGAGAGAGATCACTAAGACCAAAAGAAAAAGGAGAAAATAAAGTCATAATCAATAAGAACTAGATATCAATCAATACAATATTAACATAACAGAAATGAAGGCTGGGGCAGGGGGACATAAAGGGATGAGAGGGCATAATAAAGTTCATGTCATTAGGAAATAGATGTAGGTATCAATTAAAAACACAACTAAAAAGAAATATAAAAAAGGTAGAACACACTAAAATAACAATTAAGATAGAATAAATAAGTCCAAATATATTAAAAATATAAATAGATGTAAATGGACTAAACTCACCAATTAAAAGACAAAGACTAAAAAAATGGATTTTAGAAGACTGTAAATTTTATAAGAGATAAACTTATAGTATGAGCACCTACAAAGATTGAAAGTAAAAGGATGAAAAAAGACTTATCAGGCAAATACTAAGTAAGATCAAGCTGTTGTAGCTATATTACTATCAGATAAAATACATTTTAAGACAAAGACTCCTGTTAGAGATGGAGAGGGTCACTGCATAATGACAAAAGGTTCACCTAAGAAGAGATAGCAGTTTTAAATGAACGTACCCAATAAAATAACCCAATATATACACTAGAATATACAAAGCAAAAACAGAACTACAGAGAGAGATTAATAAGATCATAACCATTGCTGCAAATTTAATGTACTTTTCTTAGTTCTTGATAGGGCAAGCAAACAGAAAATCAGCAGTATCTACACACAATTATTAACACTGAGCAAACTGACATTTATAGAATTCTGTATCCAACAATTAGAGAATACACATTTTTTAAGCACATATGGAACTTTACAAAAACTGACCATGTTCTAGGCCAAAAAGAACACTCCAATACATTTCAAAGGATAGGTATTACACAGATCATAAGTATCTCATATTAGCATATAGACCAGCACTCCCCAACCTTTTTGACATCAGGAACCAGTTTCATGGAAGACAATTTTTCCATGGACCAGGGTGGGGGGATGGTTTCAGAATGATGTAAGCACATTACATTTATTGTGCAGTCAAACCTCTCTGCTAATGATAATCTGTATTTGCAACCGCTCCCCAGCACTAGCATCACCGCCTCAGCTCCACCTCAGATCATCAGGCATTAGAGTCTCATAAGGAGTGTGCAACCTAGATCCCTCGCATGCGCAGTTTACAGTAGGGTTCACACTCCTATGAGAATCTAATGCTGCAGCTGATCTGACAGGAGGTGGAGCTTACGCAGCCATGCAAGCGATGAGCAGCGGCTGTAAATACAGACGAAGCTTGCTTGCCTCCTGCTGTGCGGCCTGGTTCCTAACAAGGCACAGACCAGAACCAGTCCGTGGCCCGGGGGTTGGGGACTGCAGACATAGACCGATGAATTATAAATATTATGATAAAAATTTTAAATGTCCCCACATATTTATAAAGTGCTGCTAAAAACTCAAATAAAGGAGAAATGTGTGAGAACCACTTTTACCTCACATTATACATATAAATCAACTCCAGATGGTTCATGAACTTCAATATCAATAATAAAACTTTGAAACTCTTAATATCAAAGTGAATACATTTTAGACCTCTGATTAAGGAGATATTCTTAAATAAGACAAAAAAGTTATTATTCATAGAAGACTGATAAATTTAACTACATTAAAAGTTAAAGAGAACTTAAAGTGAAAGGACAAATAAAACTGGAAGAAGATACATGAAATACACATAACTGACAAAGAATTAGCATCAAGAATATATAAAGAATTTTTATAAGTATTTTTTTTTAAATAAAACCACAAGTAACCCAATAGAAAACAGATAAAAAAACAAGAAAATCCAATTCAAAAAAAAGGAAACACATATGGCCAATAAATATTAATATAAAGATGTCCACAACATCATTAGTGATCAAGGAAATGCAAATCGAACCAAAATGGGATATCACTTGTACACCCATTTGATTAGCAAAAGTTCTGAAAATATGACAATACAAAAAGTGTTGCAGAAGATGCGAATCCACAGGATCTCGTATACATTGCTGGTGGAAGTACATAGTAGTAAAACAACTTGACATTATCTCCTGAAGCTGAACATCAACTTACCCTATGATCTAAAAATTCCACTCCTAGGCCTGTATATTAGCCAAGATGAAAGTCTTATACATGTACGACAGTAGCAACTACAAAAATAATCATGGCACTACTGTTCACAATAATAAAATCCTGCAAAAAACTCAAATGCCCATAAACCGGGATTTATTCACCTAATAAAATACCATACAGCAGTTAAAAAAGAATGAATTACAACTTCATACAACAATATGTATGAGTCTTAGCAATATAGTAAGTCCTCACTTAATGTTATAATTAGATTCTTGGAAACTGTGATTTTAAGTGAAACAACATATAACGAGACCAATTTTTTCTCATTAACGTTATAACAAAGCAACATTATCTGAGGTCCTGCTGTGCACTGCTTCACTTGAGGTCGAGTTTCCAAGAACCTATCACAACATTAAGGGAGGACTTACTGTATAATATTAAACTTTTTTTAAAAAGTCTCCAAAGGGTACATAGGACATAATATCCTTTTATAAAGTTTAAAACAAAACAATATACTTTCTCAGGAATACATCTAGATGCAATAAAACTTTATTAAAAGGAAAGCAAGGAAATGATCAGCATAAGAATGATGGTTACTTCAGTCTGGAGGAGGCAGAGGCACAGTATTCCAAGGACCAATACAGAAGCAGCATGCTGTCAAATGAGTTGCTGTTGTAATGGATGGTCCATTTGTGGGTGCTTATCACATACATTATTAAAAATAACTAACTAAAATGGGTCATGCCTGGACTAATGATGAGAGTGTCCTGTCCTAATACAAGAATTATAATTAATTCAAAATTAATTATGATTAATTTGCACCCAAGGTCTAAAGCAGGTTTAATAAAAAAAGAAAGAAAAAAAATCACAGAATTCTGAAGCCAGGATTCAGATCTGTTTCAGAAACCCTTTAGATAAAATTTAGAAAAATTTTATACAATACTGAATGGAGGCAATAATTTTATTTTTATACCCTCAAACTAATTACTTTATAATTTTTATTTACTTAAACATAGGCAGTTATATTTTATATATAAACAAGATAAACCTTTTGGAAAATAGAGAAATGTATAACAGATATACTCTCAGAAATATTCTAGTATATTTCCATTTTTCTATGCTTGTTTATAGCAGTGTTTCATAAAATCATATTCTTTATATAATTCTATATCCTATTTGTTCATATAACATTGTTATATGTTCCTTCTATGTTTTTGATTCATTTTAATAACTTAATATTCCAACATTTGTGTAAAATAATTTTCTTAGCTATTATTTTATTGATGGTGACTTAGATTGCTTCCCAGTTTTCCACTATTATAAATAATTATGTGATGAACATCTTTTGGAACAAATAATTTTCTATATTTTGTATTATTTTCTCAGGCTAGATTCCCAGACGTCAAATTATTAATCAAAGAGACTAACATTGCATTAGTGAGTACTTACTTCATAGTAAGTGCAGTACATGTCAGACACTGTTCTAAGCACTTCACATTGGTTAACTCATTTAATCCTCATACAGAACTCTATGAAGTAAGTACCATTAACATCCCCATTTTACAGATATGGATAGAGAGGCACACAGAAGTTAAATAATCTGCCCAAGATCAAATAACTTGGGCCAGGCACGGTGGCTCACGCCTGTAATCCTAGCACTCTGGGAGGCCCAGGCGGGAGGATTGCTCGAGGTCAGGAGTTTGAGACCAGCCTGAACAAGAGTGAGACCCCCGTCTCTACTAAAAATAGAAAAAAATTAGCTGGACAACTAAAAACATACAGAAAAAATTAGCTGGGCATGGTGGCGCATGCCTGTAGTCCCAGCTACTTGGGAGGCTGAGGCAGAAGGGTTGCTTGAACCCAGGAGTTTGAGGTTGCTATAAGCTAGGCTAACGCCACTGCACTCTAGTCCAGGCAACAGAGCGAGACTCTGTCTCCAAAAAAGAAAAAAAAAAATCAAATAGCTTGAATTCTCTATGCTCTTAGTTACTAGGCTATACTCTTATTTCTGGAGGTAGGGAAAAAAACATAATTATTGATGATAATATTATGAAATACAGATTCCCACTAAACTACACATTGATGTGAGATGTTTGTGATACTCTGATCCCCTAGTCGTCAAAGAAATCAATTCTAGTGTTTCATCTATACCTTATACCTATAATGCTACATCCATTAAAAAATAGAATACTAAATCATCTAGAATCAGTGTGGTATATTTGGCACTTCCCCCAAAAATGTGGCTACATTAATTAAAATTCTAGCGATCTTGTGAGAAACTATGCTTTATACTATCCCAAAGATTATTTTAACAAATGAAAATCCTTTCTTTTCCAACCATTTTGAGGATACGAAGACTTGATTTAAAAAGCTAAACTTACCTTTTCGTACCCAGTCTCCAGTATGAATATTTATAGTCACGCCCACTAAATTACTACTTCGTTGTCTTTTTTCCCAGAGAAAATCAAGAGCTTTTCTTGCATATTCCTATAATTAAAAAAAGAAATGCATATTTGAAGAACTGCATGTATTTGACAAGTAAAAAAACCAGACAAAAATCAAAGGCCCATAGGATATTTTAAGAACTAAGTAAAATTGAGATAACTATTTATAGTATAAATCTCCTTCAAAGTCAAATCTTGGCTCTTCTTCAGCCAATTAGCATACAGTTAAGAACGACTCTGAAAATGCTATTTAGTGGATGTCTCACTTTAAGACCATTCATTTCATCTACTCTTGCAGTACAGGTTCACATTCACACATACGTATTATTACATTATATCAATTGCTGGCATAATCAGATGTACTTACTAAAATAATTTCCATTACTTACATGCAAAGTGAAAACCTTCTTAGATACTCTTATTTAGAAAATTGGAAGAGAATTTCAGAGTTGGTATGCTATCTCTGAAACAGTCATTTCAGATTTTCCTTTTTAAATGGTATGCAAGTTTGTTAGTGAAAAGTTAGTAAATCAGTTAGGCTACTGAATATTTACTTGACAATATCAAACTTATAACCTTATGATACCATTTTTTTTCTTTTTCTCCTTTCTTTTTATCAACTGGACACTAAATGAAAATGAGTTCTTAATCAAATTATTGGCTTTGGACTAAAAGATGCTACAAAATATAAAAGCAAAGGGCATGCACAGCTGAGTTTCTAAATTAATTTCAGCACGTGAATCTACTTAGCACTGCAGAAGTACTTCGATGAAAGAAAATATCATTAAATCAATTTGTCACTTTGTAGATTTAATAATAGCGTATACAATAGCTTTAATTCTTGACTCAAGCTATTTAGGCTGATTTCCTTTAAACAAAACAGGTTACAACTTTAATGAAATTGTGGAATTTCAGAGCCAGAAAATTCCATAAAGATTATATCCGCTACTTTTATTTTATAGCTATGAAAATAGACCCAGTGAAATTAAAGATTTAACTGAAGTTTAAAATTAAATTTTAGGACAACGAATATGAGAATTCAGATCTATCTATATATTAGACCAAAGGTCAGCAAACTTTTTCTGACAAGGACCAGATAGCAAATATTTTAGGCATTACGGGTCATATAATCACTGTCACAATTACTCAACTGTGTCACTGTAGCACAAAAGCAGCCATAGGCAGAAATAAACAATTGAGCATGGCTGTGTTCCAATAAAACTTTATTTTCAAAAACAGGCAGTAGCTGGACTAGACCCACAGACTGTAGTTTGCCAACCCTGTATTAGATTGACACTCTGTCAACCGCATCAGTTTGCTTCTCTGACAATAAATTACTGTATATTCAAAAAGTAAAAAAAAAATCATGATTTTCAACATACTGACTCATAAACACAAAATAGCCCAATGGAAAGAGTATGGGCTTTGAATTCAGAAAGACATGGATTCTAATTCTAATTCCACTCATTCACCTCCTAGCTGCACAGGTCTCTCATCCTCTTTGAGCCTTATTTTCCTCACCTGTAACTGCATCAATATCTCAGTTTGTAGTTCATATTAAGTTAGAAAATATGCTAAAGTGTCTACACTTTTTAATGAGGGAAAATATTAGTCAAAAAGGTACAGAATAAGAATTTAAATTTAAAAGATTAAGCAAACGTGATAAATCTGTCCTCAGGACATTTGAACATACAGACATACATACACACAAAGACCATTTAACTTGTTCTCTTTATAGTCACATTCAGTGTCTGTAGCTTCCATCTGAAAGTCAACCAAATAAAACACAGGGACACAGCATTTCATATAAGACACTTAACAATATCAAGGAGCCATCAAACTCATTTAAGCAATATGGCTAAAAAAAAATCTTGTAAGATAAAAACCTAAAAATTTACTTTATAGTTTGTGAACACAATGCGAAGTTGGATTTAACATAGCTACTTCACAATGACGTCTATGTTTTTGACAATTAAAAACTATGTAATGATATTTAGACAAAGAGTTAACTGAAATAACAGGAATTTTCCAACTGATAATCCTAAAACTTAAACAATGAAGAACAGATATAAAGTTAGCTATGCCCAATACCCGGGAGATCAAAGACCATAAAAAGCCAACCTCAAATATTGTTGCTCCTGTGAATCGACTTAAAGCTGCAAACTCAAGGATCAAGGTACCTGCACAAGCTGTACAGGTATCTGTCTCAGTTCCTGTCCGAGCTTCCGGTTTTCTGATGCCAAACTTTAAATTAATCTAAATATAATTAGAAGATTATCATTAGCAATTATCAAGAGATAATGACTTCCTGATAAGAAACTACCTTCAATCAAGACTTTTTATAAAGTAATAAAAATAGTTCATAAAACAATACTGAAATTCAATCTGATAATCTTTATGATTTTCCAGTTAACATCTAAGGAAATATATTCTAAGCACATAATACTCATGGAGTAAATAAGTTTTTATTGAGTTCCTTTCTCTCTGATATCAAAGCTCAGTATCATCATAACAATTATATAGAGAAAATATCTTCTACAATAATTTTGTTCTCTGGACAGTTTGACCTAGTAAGTACAAGAATAAGGGAAATAGACCAGCCTTGAAATTGCATTTAACTTAAAATTTGTGAAAAAACAGTACTATATTATATATTAAATAGTTCTTCATAGAGAAAAAACTGATTATCATAGTATGAAAGGAGATTAAAACTTTGTTTACAGGTTTTTTAAGTTTTAAAATATACAGTGTATAGCCTTGCTGGAAGGCTAACAACACTAGAAAAATTTTTTCAAAGTGGTATTTCTTTTGTAATTCAAACAAAACCAAATAATACTACAATTCATAACCTGGACTAACTAGACCCAAACTGATCAGAAACTGAGTAAAACTACAGTGTTTTTCAGCAATCCAACTAAACAACAAAAAAGGAGGCACATGCCAAGGATTTTGCTAATAATAAACAAAAAAATCAAATATAAAACATCATGGTTATGTTCTCGGGTTACTTATTATTCAAATTCTTATAAATATAAGTTCAAATAAACATATTTCAACGTATCTGCAGAAATCAGTTACTGGGTAGGCCTATTCCCTTAACAGTGTCCAATCAACAGATTCTAGGCATTTCTAAACAAACACCCCACACCCTCAATGACAAACAACAAAGGTGAAATGTAGGTGACACATGGGGAGTTGATCACCATATGTTGTCTTCAGCACTGCCACTTATGTTACTTCCTAGAATGTCACTTGAGGTATTTCCATGTGTCGTTGGCCTGGCAGTACTCCTCCATCCCCACCCAAATTTATAATTATCGCTACCATTTGTACTTCTGCTAGATGAACTAGTTTTCGGTAGTTCTATACCATAAACAAGAATGAAAAGTATCTCCTGCCTATATCCCTATCTTATGCTGCCTATACCCCAATCTACAGACCTAAAATTGAAAACTGATACTAAGAACAATGAATGTAAAATGAAGCAATCCTCAACAATAAAATAAAGTTTAATTATATTAATTACACTAAGGTAAAGTGTAATAATATTTTTATAAATATTTCCAGTAAGAGTCAACGTGAAAAATATTTTCTGGTTAGTTCTATTGATTACCACAATCAACTAATCAGTATTTATTTATTAATTACCTACCATGTGGTAGATATTATGGTCAGATACAAAGAAATAGATCCTTGCCCTCAAGAAGCTTAAAATTGAGAAAGAGCAAATAAGACAGATAGGTAAATAGAGAAAAAAGCTCATAATGGAAAATCATAAATAAGTACCAAACAAATACAAATGCTAATATCTAAAATTCAGAAAAGGAAATATCACTGGGAGTAGTTGAGACCTAAGAATGGCAAAAGTCCAGGGAGTAGTCATAAGAAAGCAAAAGCAAGACAGAAAAGAATAAACATTTGTATCCCATTTAAGTATCTTTTCCCTTAAAAAAATGGAAATATTTTGAATCATTACAGTTTTAGTACCTTAAAAATATTTAAAATGTTTGTATGTCAAATTGTA
>RJWJ010049701.1:0-10154 GCA_004363605.1 Indri indri | reverse complement strand
CCTCAGTTTGTCTTCTGAGCTTCAGATGTATATATTCTCTCCCTGCATGTCTCAAAGGAACTTCGGTATGAATATGATCAAAACTGAGTTCACTGGCTTACCCACAAAATGGTATTCCCCTCTGATGTTCTTTATTTCAGTGAATGAATGACACCATATCCATCCAGTTGTACAGGACAACAACCTGTGTATTTTCTCTAAAACCTCCCTCTTTTTCACTCATCCCTCATTAAATCCTGTCCTCATTGCTTCTTGAATATTTCTTCAGTTAAAAAAAAATCTATTATGGCCTATAAGGCCTCCATGATTTGCCTTCTGCCTATATTTTTACCCTCATATTTCATAATTCCCTTCCTAGTCTACTACTGTTCAGTAATTGTCATCTTCTTTCACTGACTCAAATGCACCATACTTTTCCCATTGGGTCCTCTCCCACCAATGTTTTGTTGTTGTTTTTTTATTTCAGAATGTTATGGGGGTACAATCGCTTTGGTTATATAAATTGCCTTTGCACAGCCCAAGTCCAAGCTACAAGCATGCCCATAGCCCAGACAGCACGCACTGCACCCATGAGGTGTAAATTTACCCATACCTTCTTCCCCTCTCCCAGCTGCCTGACACCCGGTGAATATTGCTTCCATATGTGCATTAAGTGTTGATCAATTAGTATTGATTTAATGGTGAGTATACGTGGTGTTTCTTTTTCCATTCCTGTGATACTTCACTGAGAAGAATGGGCTCCAGTTCAATCCAGGATAATGCAGTAGGTAGTTCACCATTTTTTTATTGCTGAGTAGTACTCCATGGTATACATACATCACATTTTATTAATCCACTCATGTATTGATGGGCAGTTGAGTTGTTTCCACATCTTTGCAATTGTGAATTGTGCTGCTATAAACATTTGAGTGCACCAATTTTTAACTGTTGATGTACGCTTCCTTCTACCCACATTGCTGCCAAGCATCTTTCAGACCTTTGCAAACATAAGTTTCTCAGGGAGACTTTTCTTGATCTCCCTGGCTGCATTAGGATTTTGTCTTAGTCAGTACAGGTTACTATAACAAAATATCACAAACAGGGTAGCTTAAACAACAGAAAATTATTACCCTCAGTTCTGGAACTTGGAAAGTCCAAAATCACAGTGCTGGCAGATTCTATGTCTGGTGGGGGCTCTCTTCCTGGTTTTCAGATGGACGTCCTCTTGTATACTCACGTGGCAGAGAAAAGGAAAGGAAGCAAGCTCCTTTTATAAGGGCACTATCCCATCATGCTGCTTCTATAAGAGAATGTTTCTTCTTATAAGGACACTAATCCCATCATGAAGGCTCTACCCTCAAGACCTAATTTCCTCCTAAAGGCTCTACTTCTTAATTCCTTCACATTGGGGATTAGGATTTCAACATATGAATTTGGGAAGATACAAACATTTAGTCCATGGCAGAGCTCTTATAACATGCCCTCAAAATACTCTATAATTTTTCTTCACAGCACTAAATATATGTTATAATTGTATTTTTACTTATGAGATTTAAAAAATTAAGACTGATTTGCATATTTAAATAGTAAAGTCCAAAGCACCTCACTATATTATCTACAGAACCAAGTGCAGTACTTTGCCTGTTCAAAATATGGACATAATTGTTACAATCAGGCCAATCTAAGGCATTTCCTTTACCACGTCTACTTAGATATTTCATATATGTACCATATTTTAATAATAGCGTTTGACAACTCTCAAGTCATCATATTTTACTACTTAATATAGGGAATACTAAGTTAAAAATATAGAAAAGCTTTTTAATTAGCAGCAAAGGTCAGAAAGTCACACGATATAGGATTTATTTTTTGTAACATTATATCTCCAACTTATTAATTCCCCTGTATGTTCTCTTAAACAAAAAGACTAAAGCTAAGCCTACCAATATGAATAATATTACCTCAACTGACATCTTTTAACATATGAGTGGGATTTTAACTGATCACCGTCATAAAAAACTGAAATGAGTTTTCTATGAAAGGCATCCTTATAAAAAAAAAATGAATGTCTTAAAAAATGGATGTCTTATGGAAAAACTTAAGACAGCTTTTACCTCACTGGTATTCCAGGAGAAACCCAGAGAATAAGATAGATATATAGTGGTAATTAAAACACTTTTTTTGTATGTTTGTTTTTGTTAAAAGGTAGATGCACAGAAAAGCTTGAAAGAGAAAACTGCTTTCCATTGAAATCTCTTCCTTCATCTCACCCACTCACCTTATTACCACTTCAGGGACACATCCTGTTTACCCAGGACAGTTTAAATTAAATACATCAATCATCCTAAGGCTCAAGAATTACCTAATGTCGTGATGAATGACTCTTGTGACTTAGCTTCTTAGGGTTAGCTTTTTTGAGATTTGCTACCGATGTCCATTTATTTTCTGAACTGAGGCAGTCTGATGCAAAGGTGGAACGAGCAGTTGTCTATGTTTTGCCCTGAATATTTGCAGAGTGGCCTGGCACAGTGCTTGGCATTCCCACAGTCAGGAGTATTTCTTTGAACTAAGAAATTATCAATTGAACGTCACATTCAGATTTAAATACATTTTCTTTGAGGGGTGATAAGATTAACAGTAATCTTCAATTATTAATTCAGAATACTAAGGTCCCTTTCAGAAAGCAAAGGTCTGAAGAATTAAAGCCAAGGACAGGTATGTTTTGATGGTGAGTTGAATAGAACCATCTGAAACATGAGGTCATGGGTAGTTTTCTGATCTATTAACATCCTAAAAGACAAGACAAAATTGAAGGTCACTGAGAACCTAAGGGTAACTGTGCATATAGTAAATAATATGTTGGCTTTAAGTGGAGGTGAGGGGGATCCCAGACAAAAAAACTTCTTAAGGCCAGTCTTGTTTAGTTCCCAGAATTGCTGCAAAAATATTAAGCAATGACATTTTTTTGCCAATCAAGGTGCAGGAAATATATGTATATTTAAGTGAGAGGATGTGGAACTGAACAAAAACAGTTTTTTGCTTTTTGAAATCATTATTTGCTGAAAGGTTTTGAAGTGATTTTTAGAATTAGAATAGACGTGGTAATTATATGTCTTCTGCAATCTGACTGGTTCAGCTTGCATACATAGCTAAACAAAGGAGGAAGTGAACTCATTTAAATGAATGGCTTGGCATTCATACCCCAATTTCAATAGAAGCGTGGATCATCTGAACATGCCTTTATTATTCATTTATTTGTTTTTTGCGGGGGGGAATTAATATATAATTTTCTTTGTCACTGTCCATCACACTTTGTCTGAAATATAAAACAAAAGTGTTTTAAAATACCACCTAGGAAAATGGTGGGTTGCTTTAATGCAGCTAAAAAGAGAGAAAGCCCACAAAAGAAGCTTGAGATGTGCCTGTAGGTATTGAATACAATTATTTTGTAAACATTTGGAATCCTTCCCAGCTTGGTTAATGAGGTAGCTCCTTGCTTCACTGAATGGTCTTTGAAAAACCTTCTGTTTAGTGAGAGATGTTTTCTCATTGCTGCCAGGTAATTCCTATCACCAAGTATATTTGGAGATAACAGACCCCCGGTCTGGATGGCTGTGAGGAGAGCGTCTTGTTTAATTGTCGAAATTGATTTTCTTTCCTTTTCTCATCAATCTGTATAAAAGACAGGCACAACAGAAGACTAGACTTTACAAGTGTCCACTTTCTATTCTACTGTAAACTTTTTCCGGTTAGCTTTTTAGCAAAATGCAAACTTTTATCAGTCATTCCCTTAACCAAGCTATCAGCTGCCAAGCCTCAGAGCCGGCATCTTCCACCTGGCCTGGTTTAATACCTTTGCACTTGTAGACTATAGTCCTGCCTGACTAGTAATTTCTCAAAACTGCTGCTAAATCATCAATTTAATCTCTGCTTTGACCTTGCCACCTGCTTCTTTCAGACTAGATAGTGGCTTTCCAAAGGCCCTACAAATTTGAACCAAAATTCTTCTTTAAATCTCTTTACCCAAGTATTCATTGTTTTTCCAATCTCCTTGTTTGCTTGCAATGATTTCAGTCAAACTTCCAGCTTTCCTCCTGAGCCATTATATGCTCTTCATATACAGTAGGTTCTTGAATAATGTTGTTTCATCAACATTGCTTTGTTATAACACTGATGAGAAAAAAATCAATTCCCAGCCAGGGCTACTGTCTTTGTGGAGTTTGTATGTTTTCCCCATGTCTGTGTGGGTTTTCTCCAGGTATGCTGGTTTCCTCCCACATCCCAAAGATGGGCATATTAGGTGAACCGGCATGTCTAAATGGTCTCGGTATGAGTGAGTGTGGGTATGTGTGAATGTGCCCTGCCAGGGAATGGTGTTCTGTCCAGAGCTGCCTTATGTCCTGAGCTGCTAGGACAGGCTCTGGCCAGCTGCAACCCTGAACTGGAATAAGTGGGTTGGAAAATGATTGAATGAATGAATATAAATTATTGTAAAATAAAAATTCATAAATCATACAATAATAATATAAATGCAAGACAATAAATGATGCAGTACAAAAGTGCCCAGCAAGCCCACCATATTTGCGATTGTCTGTTTTCGAACCCCACAGTGGTGGGAGGTGCTCCTTACAATTTTCCCTGTGCGAGCATTTATTTCTTGATTTAACCCACCACCCCTGTGACCACCATCACTCACTCATTCACCAAAAATTGGGTAAATAATTATCTTCCTTGTGTTTATTAATCTTTCTTACATACATGTGTAGCTCACATTTATTTCAATGTTTAATATGAGAAGAGTTTAGAGTGTTTATTTTAGAAGTTTGGTGATTTTTTTGGACCAGAAATATGTCATAGGAACTTAACTCATATTTATATTAATTTAGCCCATGGTAAAATTGGTCTACTTATATGTAATTACACCTACAGTTGCAGTTTCTAAGAACCTATTGAAAACAGTAAATGAGGACTTGCTGTGCATATGTATTTTATAACATCATGTTACATATCTTAAATATACACAATAAAATTTATTGAAAATGAAAGACACTAAATATTCCATCTTAAAATGAAAACTGTGCTTTATTAGTACTTGGTTCAAATCGATGATGTTATTTACGAAACCATGTTTCAATTCAATTGCCCATTTTGATTAGAGGTAATTGGAACTTTTAGATCACCTGACAGTTAACAATTGTCATTAGATTATAGATTTGACATGCATTAGAAAGTGAATTCTTTCCCAAGGCATGTCTTTTTCATTCCCCTGAGTCTTCATTAGGTTTCTGAATATGAATTCCTAATTTTTGTAGTATAATAATTCTGGGGTTAGTATGTGGAGAAAAGATTAAACAATAATAAGGTTGCAGACGTTATTCAAGGTGCCACTTTTTTCATTTATTAAAGGCAGAGAATTAATTATTTATGGCAGTATGCTTCTGTTTCTCCTTGAGAAATTTGTGAGAGAAAGGCAACTTTTTTTTTGTTTTAGAACAAGAATTTTAGATCAATGAAGGTTAAAAGTTCAACAGGATAAAGAGTTCAGTGAATCCCTGAAGCATCACACTGACATTCCAAGACAGAGCTAGTAAAGGTCTCCCTTTCTTCATGTCATTTTCAAAAGAATGCATTATCAAAATGTCACCTATTCAGTATATGAATCTCTACTCTGTCCATCTATGGGTCTCGCAGGGCTCTATGGAGGCCCGTAATTGGATATCCATATTTCCAGTGGCTTGTTTACCTTAGAGGTAGGTCAGCCAGATGCATAACAAACTGTCAGTGGCTGACTTTAATAATAGGCACCTGCTGATCAAATTCCATTCTGCGAGATTCGCCATAACACATACACAGTAAACACACACACAGGAGATCTCGTTTGATTTTCCAAGTTATGGTTATCTTGATCAGGTAGGTGTTCTGGAGGCTTCAGATTTACCTGACTTGCCATGGGTCAAATAAATATTGTTACTGTATTTTTTTCTCTCTTTAATGTGAAGATTATAAAAATCTCAAAATCCTAGAGTTTTAGTGATTCTAGAAAACATTTAGTTTGATAATTTTGTTTTCTAGCTGATTCTTGAATATCTCCAGTAAGAAAACTCACTATGTCTAAGGAGAAATAAATTTTTTATCCATCCCAAATGTATTTTTATAATAATAATTGCAAATACTCATAAACACTTACTATATGACAAGCATTGTTCTAAATGTTACACACATATATACGTTTGTGTGTTGACAAAGCTGTCAACCACTTCATAAAGTGAGTACTATTATTATTCCCCTATTTCAGATAAAGGCACTGAGACTTAGATTAGGCAATTTACTCAAAAAAATAAAACAAGGGATTCAATTCTGGGCAGTCCAGTTTCACAATCAACTCCCTTAACTATCATGATATGCTTCTTCTTAATATGAGTTAGCCATTTAAACCTACATGTACATAAATCAGCCATGTGGCTTACTATTTTTTTGAGACCCATATAATTGCTAAAATATTTAAAAAATACAAGCCCCACCCTTATAGGGATTAATGAGATGGAAATTCTTCCTTTTTAAAACAACTCAGTTTTGGATTTGTGTGTGTGTGTGTGTGTGTGTGTGTGTGTGTGTGTGTATGGCGGAAAACAAATGAAATGACTTTCCATCATCATGCCACTGCTGGCAGTATTGTAGGTGAATGATTTACATACACATTCTTAAAAATGGGATCACTATTCAAATAGCATTCTAGAGGAGTAACTCTTCCATATAAAGTATTGCCTTAGAGACTGAAAACTATTTTTAAAATTGTGCAAGGAGCTTCAATTATTATTACAGAATGACTTATTGAAAGAAAGGTATATTCATGCAACCTCTCACTAACCTCTCATTTATTTTAGTACTCTGTATTTTCTAGCTCTAAAACAGGAGATGAAGAGACAAGGATTGCAGTAATGGGAGAAGGTTACTTTTGCTGCTCACTGGTATCTCCTTAACTGTTTGGCTTGCCATCATTCTCTCTCTCTTCTGAGATCTTCCATCACTATTTCCTCTCCTCAGCTCTATCTTTATCTCCTTTGGTCCCTCATAGCTTCCCCCATCATACAAATATATTTAGTTCTATGCCATATTAAAAGAAATACCTCCCTTAATGCAGTAATTTCTTTAGCTCTTGACTTATATCATTCCTTCTTTTTCACATCTATTTAGCAAGAGTGTGGACTAAATATGCTGTTTCATTTTCTGTTTGACCCATCCCTTCCTCAACTCACTGTAAATATTACTGGGTTATGACCACCATTACCTCACTGAGAGCCCTCCCACATTGCTTTCTAATGGCTTTCTTACTATCAAATACTACTGATTCTTTTCAGTCCTATCTTAGCCCTGACCATGTATACTTTCAAAATATTAATATTTTTCTTAGTTTCTACAAAACTTCAATCCTCCAAATCCTCTGCTTTTCAGACTCACTCCTTAGCTTTTCTTAAAGGTGCCTCTTTCTCCATCTGTTCCACAGATGTTAGTGTTCTACAGAATTTTGTCCTCAGTTCTCCTAATTTTACAGAGTCTCAATGACTGAACCACATACAATTATAAAATTACCTCTTAGCCTAACACTTTTAAGCCTATAAATTCCACAGCTTTCTTAAATATTTATTTGTATGTTACCCAAGGTTTCCCAAGTTTTCCAGTTTTTCTTACCTTCCATTTACTATCCATTTAATTATAGGGTGCACCTTCATCCTGTCTGACTTCTGGAAGCTCCGTAAATCCCCAGGTTATTCTAAATGTCCTCAGAGAGAGCTTAAATTGGTGCTCATTATTTATTATTTTGAACTTTTGCTGTGTCCCCTGTGGCCACCAAATCACTGCTTCTCTGTATTTCATAGCTGTGTCCAAGCCCCTTCACTCCACACTTGACATTTATCCCGCCTTTCACTGGCACTGCCCCGCCAACTGTTCCTCTACTCAGTCATGTCGCCACTATATTGCTGGGAAGTAATCATCCTTATGTTTTGGTTTTGGGATTTTTTGTTGTTGGTGGTGGTGTTTTGTTTTTGTTTTTTCCACTTAGAGGAAGCTGAAAATCTCCCAATATCAAAACACGTGTTTAGGGAAAAATGTCTTCTCTTCAATATATAAAAAAACTTTTGCTTTATTATTCAAAGCATTTTATCTCTCTCTTGCCCCAACTCCTACCTTCCAGAGTAGGTTCTGAACCTGAGACTTACCTTTGCGTAGATAAAATACCCATTAAAGTACTTGCATTCAAAAGAAAATTCTTCTTCAAAGACATATTCTGCCCCTATACCTTAAAATGTAGAAAGAACTATAGTTTTTTTTTTCTTTTTTTTGAGACAGAGTCTCACTCTGTTGCCCTGGATAGAGTGAGTGCCGTGGCATTAGCCTAGCTCACAGCAACCTCAAACTCCTGGGCTCAAGTGATCCTACTGCCTCAGCCTCCCAAGTAGCTGGGACTACAGGCATGCGCCACCATGCCCAGCTAATTTTTTATATATATTTTTAGTTGTCCAGATAATTTCTTTCTATTTTTTTTTAGTAGAGACGGGGTCTCAGTCTTGCTCAGGATGGTCTCGAACTCCTGAGCTCAAACAATCCACCCGCCTCGGCCTCCCAGTGCTAGGATTACAGGCGTGAGCCACTGTGCCCGGCCAAGAACTATAGTTTTTAAAAATTTTGTCATCGTTTCCTCACAGAGATAATTTAGCTTGTATACACCCTGCGGCTATCATAGTTGCTAAAATTTTGAAATACTCTGATACTATTTAGCTAATAGCCACCACCTGAGCCTTATTGCCACACCCCTTACCCCCATTGTCCTGCCCCAAATCTTCCTACAATTGAATAACTAATGACCTGATACCTGTCACTGCAGTTGGCTCTAGGACACTGCATAAGACCCTTCTCCCCATCTGGCTTCAGTTGAGTCTACTATTGAACTGATTTCTAAGTATTTTAAAAATAAGCACTGAAAACATACATTTCTGCCTGACTACTGGACATCACTAAAGTTATCATTTTTCCTTTTCCCTCACTTCAAAACAAATAAAATAACAAACAAAAGTAAGAATAACAAAATAATGCACCTTGGTCTTCTTTCCGTAATTCTGTAGTATATTCAATGCAACCACATAAACTAAAAACGTCTATCTCACTTCTAGGGCTCAAATTGAAACTCTCTCTTAAGTTCTGTCTGTCTTACCTCCTTAGGTATCTTCAACTCTGCTTCATTCTCTCTGTCCTGTCAATCTTCTTTAGTTTAGACAGTGATTGACTGATAGTTTTTCACTTGTATTGTACAATAAATCATAACTCATGTCCCTGCCTTGTTCCTTTCAAATTCATCTGCCACTTAACTACCAAAGGGTTCCATCAAAAACCCAAATACCTCCCCTGCTTGCTTAAATCCTACGGTGATGCCCACTTCCTATAAGCCTCTCGGACTCTATATTCAAAGCGTTTCATGATCAGGCCTACCATCAGACTCCTCTTTCATCATTCCCTTATGCTTGTACTCTTCCAGCTTTCCTAAACTACTTGTGATCACAGAGCCTCCTTAGCCTGGAAATCCCTTTTTTCTTGCCTTGACTCTACCCTCTACTGTCCCTGTGAGCTTTCATTCATCCCTCAAGGATCAGCTTAAGTTCACCTGTTCTGAGAAGCCTTCCCTAGGAACAGTTTTATACCAGTTATCAAATGTAACACACAGTTTTTTACCTCTTTATTCATTTGTCTAAATCTTCCACTGGGGTTATAATTCTTTGAGGACAATGATTTTGTCTTAGTCTTTATTGCAGTGGTACCTGGCATATTGCTTGGCACTTAGTATTAAATAAATTCCTGACCGAATTAATAAACAATAAATAAATAATAGATCCTTTCATCTTAAGATTTGTACATAAAACCCAAAGGAAAAAAGACATTCTATGAAAAGACATCTGTACTCTAATGTTTATAGTAGCACAGTTCACAGTTGCAAAGATGTGGAAACAACCCAAGTGTCCATCAGTACATGAGTGGATTCATAAAATGTGATATATCTATACCATGGAGTACTACTGAGCCAAAAAAAATGAACTACCCATTATATTATCCCAAATGGAACGGGAGCCTATTCTTCTAAGTGGAGTATCACAAGAATGGGAAAACAAACACCACATGTACTC
>RJWJ010049700.1:0-10162 GCA_004363605.1 Indri indri | reverse complement strand
AGGATGCAGGCTTTGGAGTTGATTAGTTCTGGGTTCAAATTTACCATCACTAATTAATAATTTTATAATTCCTTTTTATTTACTTGCTAATTTGGGATGAACGTATATACCTCATTGGGTTGTTGTGAGGATTTAATGAGATTTAAACCTAGTGACTTATAATGTACATTTAAATGTAGCTATTGCTTTATGAATAACTGTGTTTATACTTAGTACAATATTGAACATGATATTCAGAAAGTACTTGTTGAGTTGAGTTATAACTCTCTTAACTGTGAGATACATTTCTGGATTCATTAGTAGTGGAATGTTTCTGAGTATTCCATAAAACCATGAAAAAAATATGGAGTCAAATAACTCATTGACATGGGGACAAAAAACAAATTGGAATTGCTCTTCAGTTCCAAGTTGTTCTGAGTTGATAGAAACTTCAGTTGGCAACACCTAGATCAGAGTTGTTAGATAAAGATGGAAATAATTTATGAAAACCATTTAGTCTAGGTTAAACATATCTGCCTTATTACTAAATTTCTGCAGGTCTACTATTATTATATTTTATACTTTGACACTTTAGGAATAGAGAATGAAAGTGAGAAGCAGGGAGAATAGCAGAATATTGGATTTGACATAATAATGGAAATCATGTAGTTTAGCATAGGGAGGAATAAAAAGAATATTATTGTAAATTAGATTTTCAGCTGGTTCATACTTGTCATACAGTATAGAAGTGTTCATTTAGGCTCTTATCAAGTTCAGGAAGATGGCAAGTTGGCTGCTTTTGCAGCTGTGTCTTTTGTAGTTTCTTATTCCCCAAAAATTATGAACCATTTTATATTCAAAATATAGAAGTGGCCACTGATGGAACTACTATTACTGTCAGTAGTATTCACTCCTACCCTGCCAAATCAGCAATATGTTGAATGTTTGGATGGAAAAAAATGAGGCAAGCCAGTGCAACTCTGATGGTGGTTAATCACTTATACTATAATAAAGAACTGGTCTGGAGAAGGACCAATTCCTTCAATATAACTCTCTACAGAGTTTCATAACCTTTGCCCAAGTTTATTTGAACCAGCAAAAAGAAGTAACCCTAATTTATAAAATGATTGCCAACATGAATCAAATATTTTTCCTGCTTCTCTTTAGATGGATTACCTTGAAGGAATGTATGTTCTTGAGGTGGGTGGGGAGAGAGAGTGTGTTTGTGTGTATTTTAGAAACGCTGTAGGAATACAGTAAACATAAATAAACATTGTGATGGATGGCTGAAAGGTTGCCTTCTATAGACATGTAGGCAAAACTACAAAAGGGAAAATAAGGAACTGAGGTAACTATCATACGAGATCTGTGTTAATAATTATGTAATGGGATTTCATATATATTCTGATAATTTTCTAAAATTAAACAGGAAATAAGCTAAGGTTTTTTTATTCCACACTACCTTGTATTTGGCCTTCTTTTCTGAGTAGCATATTGAGGATTAATGAGTTATTGTTTGTATAGTACCTTTAGGTTCCCAGTTAAAATATATTATGAAATAGTTATGTTACTGTAGAAAAGCATTGCAGTGTGGCACAAAATTGTGGCAATTTGTGCAGCTGTCTTCAAAAGACAATGCAGAATGGTGTGGCTTTGTCACTGCTCTAGACTTTTTAGTGATTGCTAATGAGTATTTCAACCTGGGCATATAAAAAACATAAACTAAATTGCATTAATTCTCCATTCAAAAAGATTCGTTAATGGAATGTTTAAGTTTTCAATTTTCATTGCTTATCAGAATCTAAGGGTAACTCTAAAATTATACCTTAAAATCTGAAACAAGAGTTGCAATGTAGACCTTTATCTTTTGTTACTCCTGACATTATCACTTGATAATATCACCCACTGTACTAGTTTTAGCAATGATACATATATGGCAACTTGAAGCACACCTCAATACCATCATTTTCTACTGCTCCAATACTGAAACACTTAGGATCTAAATAGACCATGCTCTTTTATTTCTTCATACCATTTGCTCTACCAGGAACGCCTGACTCTCAGGAGTTCTACTGTTCTACTCCAAGTCTTATTTACTTGATTAACTTTTGCTCATATTTCAGGATAACTTACATACACCTCTACTAGAAAGTTTTCACTGACTACCTGCCACCATCATGGGCCTTATCCTGTCCCAGCTATGGCTGGGGAGGTGCCCTAACTTTAGTTAGTATATCCTTAGCACTTTGCAATTCCTGGTTTTCTGAATCTAATTCATTTTTTAAAGTATACCGAATAATAAATTTTCAGATAATAAGAGCCCACATTGCATCATTTGGAATGGGAAAAAAATACAACTTATATAACAATCCACCCAGAGTATATGAAAAACATAAAGCCTTTAAAAACTAACTTCTTTTTAACCCATAATGAACTCATTAATGGGCACGTTTGTATGCAGTATGAAATTATAAATGTACAGTATCAGATTTGAATTTCACTATCCTATATTGCAAAGAAGATGTATTAGAATGTAAATGAACATGAAATAATACATTAAATATGAATAATTTACTTTTGGAATGGTGGAGCAAGGACCTCTGAAAATCTGCTCCTCCACTAAGGGAAGAACTCTGGCAAAAATTGACAGAATCTACTTTTGGAGACCTTTGGAATTTAAGCAAAGGCTAAGAACAATCTGAGGAACACTTATTCAAGAAAAAAATTGGTGTCACTTTCTTGGGCAGCTGTGATATTTAAAACAGTGTTTCTAATTGTTTTCAATAAATGCCCCAGCAATAGAGCTTTTCTCACTGAGTAAGCTCTGAGTCAGGTCAAAATAGACATGTCCTATTAATAGGGTTTTTCCAGGGAGGTGTCAGGTCAAATAGTGTCATTGCTGTGGGGATGGGTGTTCTTGGAAAGCTGGGTGACAGTGAGACCTGTCTGTAAAAAAAAAAAAAAAAAAAAAAAAAAAAAAAGTGATACGTGGTACAATATGGATGAATCTCGAAAGCTTTATGCTAAGTGAAAGAAGCCAGTCACAAAAGACCACATATTATATGTTTCCATTTATATGAAATGTCAAAAATAGTTAGGCAAAACAATAAATATTTTGAGTTTTTTCCTCCTGCGATTCATGTCCCCATCAGGCCCACCACCAATTCCTTCTAGTTGAGAAAGTCCTCCTTTTATCCCAGCATATATTTTTTGGGAATATGTGCTAATAATTATTTGAATTTTATTTAAATCATTTAGGCAGGAACTCACTTTATTACATACCTTCAAATGTATCTGTGAGTGAATAAATATGATTAATTTTCCTTGTCTTTAGTTTCAGATATAAAGTCAGGCTGACAAATATTTGGCTGACATCTAACCATTCCTTTTCCCTAATCAATCCACCACTCTGCTGGCAAGCATAGATTGCCTAAAAACCTGTTTTGACACAGAGTTCTGAGCAGTCACTTATGGTCATTCAGAGTTGGCCCACACAATGAGACCTGGTTGTCACTCCTGATAGAAAAGTAGGTGATAGGGTAGTGAATATAGGTGATGTTATAAAATGTTTCATTGTCTTTATCTTATTATATTTCTTAGGGAAAAAAGTCAATAAAGGATAATCTATGTCTGTTACAATTAGCATAAATGAAGTCTTAAATTTTCTAAAAGGGTAAACTTTTATATAATGATAATAGTTGTGGATGGTTGGATTTCCATAATACAGCCCTTCAACCTGGAAAATCTTTTTTTTTTCTTTCCAAAATTTAAGTCATCGTTATCATAAAATGGAAAGAATCTCTTAACTTCTATGACTTAGGGGCTAAATGGTACTGTCTCCCTTCTTTTGTAATAATGTTTTTCTTAACGCATTTAGCTCTCGTGGATAAGAAATGACTTAGTGTGAATTATTATATTTATTTCATTTGTATCTTTGGTAAGTAGAATAATGGCAATCAGAATTGCTTTTTTGAATGGCTAGCAAAGGTCAGAAGTGAAGACTTCCTATTTATTTAGCTGTCATATATTTTACTGAAATAAAGGAAAACTGGAATGATTTCCTTTAGTGCAGTGCAGTGTGAAAGTTCATAAGGTTAGAAATAATTTTCATCCTGACTTAAAACTCATAGGTAATTTTTAAAAAAGATTTAATTACAGTTGTCATTTCTGTGATTTCTACTGAGAAAACAATAGGGAGAATACCCCACTGAATGTTCTCCCTCATTCTTGAATAATGATTATATTCTAGAAACAATGACCTTGTCAGGTGACACTTTAGTGGGAAGGTCAGAGAGCATCTGATTTTTAATGTGTTTGAATTCATGCATAGTAATTTTACCTTTTTGAAAAATTTAACATTTTGACTAGATGAATCCTTTGACTTTTAGTAATACTCTAATGTTGGCTTAGGTGAGTAATACTTGCCCTTAGTATGATATATTGATTGAAAAACAAAAAAATCCTTCTGAGAAGCTTTGCTATTTGGGGAAACTTGAAGTTTATTGGGTCATGTAATTTTTGTGTATGCGTTAAAGTATATTTTAAACACACAGAAAAAATGGAGACTAATATAAGCACTACCCATATGCCTATTATGTATGTCCTGCTTGCTACAGAATTTTTTAATAATAATAATGATACCTCATAGATATAATTCATGTCTTAACAAATCCCATTACCTTTCTTCTCAGAAATAAGTTATACCTTAAAGTTAGTGGTTTTTATTCCTAAGAAATTTTTACATTATTATTAAATATTTACGTATCTAAAGTGGTATATGTTGTTTTATAGCAAGTTTTTGAGCTATAAATGGTATTATACTATGTATGTCATTTTGTGGTTTTTTTCTCAACATTCTGTTTTTAAGACCCATTTTCATCAATACATTTTGTCTGATATTCATTTTAAAAATATGTCTCAGTTTATCCATTCATTTCTTCATAAACATTTGAATAGTTTTCATTTTTTCAAGTATTAAAACCAATGCTACAACTAACATTGTGCCTGTCTCCTTGTGCTCATATTTAAGATTTTTGCCCCTTATATACCTAAGAGTGGATTTGCTGGGTATATATATGTATTTAACCTTACTAGATGTTGCCAAATTATTCTTCAAAATTGTAGGAATTTACATCCTTAGCCATTTTTAAACACTTTATCGAAATACAGTTTACATGTCATAAATATATGCATCACCTATATACAGTGTAGAACCCAGTGGATTTTAGTATATTTACAGAGTTCTACAACTGTTACCAAAATCTAATTTTAGAACATTGTCATTTCATCACTCCCAAAATAAACCTTGTACCTCTTGGTATTCATTCCCCATTATTCCCTCTTGCATTTTCTCGTGCTCTCCAGCCCTGTGTCACAACCAGTCTATCTTCCCTCTATAGATTAGCCTACCCTGAACATCTGTATATATGGTATCTTGCAATATAGGATATGTGGTCTTTTGTAACTGGCTGCTTTCTCTTACCATAACATTTTTGAGATTCATCCATATTGTAGCATATATCAGTATTTCATTCTTTTTTTCTTTTGTCAGATAATATTACTACTTTTCATTTATCCGTTCATCATTAGATGGACATCTGTGTTATTTTCACTTTTTTACTATTGTGAATAATGCTGCCATGAACATTCATGTGTAAATTTTTGTGTGGGTAATATGTTTTCATTTCTCTCAAGTATTCCTACAAGTAGAATTGTTTGACTGACTCATATAACTCTATGTTTAACATTTTGAGGAACTGTCAGAGGTGGCTACACCATCTTACAATCCCACCAGCAATGTCTGAGGGTTCCAGTTTCTCCACATCCTCACTAATACTTGTTATTGTGTCTTTTTTATTATAAATCCTAGTGAGTATCAAGTAGTATCTCATTGTGGTTTTGGTTTGCATCTCCTTAATGACTAATGAGCATCTTTTCCTATACTTGTTGGCATTTTTTTTTTTTTTTTAGAAATTTCTATTCAAATCCTCTATCTACTTTTTTTTATTTTTTTTATTTTTTTTATTTTTTATTTTTTTTGAGACAGAGTCTCACTCTGTTGCCCTGGCTAGAGTGAGTGCCGTGGCGTTAGCCTAGCTCACAGCAACCTCAAACTCCTGGGCTCAAGTGATCCTCCTGCCTCAGCCTTCCAAGTAGCTGGGACTACAGGCATGTGCCACCATGCCTGACTAATTTTTTCTATATATTTTTAGTTGTCCAGATAATTTCTTTCTATTTTTAGTAGAGACAGGGTCTCACTCTTGCTCAGGCTGGTCTCGAACTCCTGAGCTCAAACAATCCGCCCGCCTCGGCCTCCCAGAGTGCTAGGATTACAGGCGTGAGTCACTGTACCCGGCCTCTATCCACTTTTTAAATTGAATTTTTAATCTTTTTATTATTGAGTTGTATGTGTCCTTTACACATTTTGAATACAAGTTCCTTATCAGATGTATTATTTGCAAATACTTTTTTCCTTTCTATCAGTTATCTTTTCAATTTCTTGATAGTGTCCTTTGAAGTACAAAAGCTTTTGATTTTGATAAGTCCAATTTTATCAAACCTTTTTTTTTATTGCTTTTGCTTTTGACATTATATCTATGAAATCATTGCCTAAGCCAAGGTCAAGAATATTTGCTCCTATATTTTCTTCCAAGAATTTTATAGTTCTATCTCTTATGTTTAGGTCTTTGATCTATTTTGACTTAATTTCATGTATAGTATGAGGTAGAGAACTACTTCATTCTTTTGCATGTGCATATCCCTTTACCACATTGAATTATCTTGGCATCCTTGTTGAAAATCAATAGACTAGAAATATATAGTGTATTTCTGGCATCTTAATTCTATTTCATTTATCTGTATCTATCCTTATGTCAGCTGCACCATCTTGATACCATATCTTTGCAGTGAGTTTTGAAATTGGGAAGCATATATACTATAACTCTAGTCATCTTTCTTAAGATTGTTCTGGCTATTATAAGTCCCTTGCATTTCCATATGAATTTTAGCATTAGTGTGTCAGTTTCTGCAAAAAGTTATCTGGAATTTTGATAGGGATTCTTACAAATCTGTAGAGCACAATTTGGAGAGTACTGCCGTCTTGACAATATTAAGTCTTCCAGTCCCTTGGAAGGAAGACCATTGGATGTCTTTCCATTTATTTAGGTCTTTTAAAATTCTTTTCAACAATGTTTTATAGGTTTTAGTGTACAAGTGTATCCGTCTGTTGTTACATTTATTCCTAAGTATTTTATCCTTATTGATGCTATTGTGAATGCAATTGTTTACTTAATTTTATTTTTAAATCGTAGTCTATACATTGCTAAGTGTATACAGATATAATTTTTATATTTTGGTCTCATATTCTGCAACCTTGCTGAACTCATTTAATAGATCTAATAGCTTTTTGTTTGATTCCTTAGGGTTTTATATATATGAAATTCAGTCCAGAGTTTATTCATGCTATTCAGTTTTAAATTTCAGTGATACATTTTCACTTATAATTTTTCCCCACATCTATCTGTATTTATTTTTATCTGCCTTTTCCTTTTTATAATTTCTTATTGCCTTTTGCCAGAAATTATTTCTTCATTTATGCCTTCAAATATTCTAAACATACTTCTCTTAAAGTCCTTGTCAGACTGTTTTAATAAAATTAATTTTATCTGGAGTGAGTTCATCTTTTGACTATTGATTTGTTGATTCTGTTGGGTACCTTTGTTAGGATTAGATTTCTGTGAATTTTTGTTCGCAGGCCTATTTTGAGTAGGAGGTTTTATGAGTGTTTTGTTCTTTTTATTTGACTTTGCTCGTTCCTTCTTGTTATGATTTTTCAATTACCTGCGTCTGGCTCCCCAAGGCTCCTGTCCAGAAATAGGTCTTATAATGACAGTTCAGCCCAGAGTGATATTAGGAGTTCTACAGATTCAGCTGCTGAACTGTCTTTCAGGTGAGGGCTCTAGCATCAAACCATATACTCTTTATTCCCCATTTCTGTGAAACCTGTTTAGTCCCCCTTACCATACTGGATCCTAGCCCCTGACTACCACTGTTTTCCTCCAGAGTCCAGAACACATGTAGCCTCAGCCCCGTACACTGTTTTGCATTTCTCTTTCCATTCTGGTCCATGGAGGTATGTATCTTATTTGTGAGCCTATGTATGTTATTTGTTTTCAATTATCCGCTTTTATATTTCACCTCCCATGTTTTGACCAGAGGACACATGTCAAATTTTATATCAAATTGTGAAGTCACTATACCTTCATTGATGAAGGCCCAATAGTATTTATTCTTTAGGTTAATTTTAAATTGTCAGCAGGGTGAAACTATTGCATTTGTTCTCCAATATGGAATGTTATTTTGTTATTATAAAACAAGTCATATAAGGCATAGTGGCTCACACCTGTAATCCTAGTACTTTGGGAGGTTGAGGTGGGAGGATCACTTGAGCCCAAGAGTTTGAGACCAGCCTGAGCAGCATAGTGAGTCCCCATCTCTACAAAAAGTGAAAAAAAAATTAGCCAGGTGTGGTGGTGCACACCTGTAATCCCAGCTACTCAGGAGGCTGAGACAGGAAGATCACTTGAGCCCAGGAGTTTGAGGTTGCAGTGAGGTATGATGATGCCACTGCACTCTAGCATGGGCAACAGACAGAGACTCTTGTCTCAAAAAACAAAGCAAAACAAAAAACCCAAGTCATATAAAACAAATATTATATTTTCATTCTCCAATAGGTCCACTCCCAGGAAAATCCTTTCTGTAATAACTAACAATTAAATATTTATTTGCTATTTGACAAGTGCTATGCTGAGCATTTTACCTGTATTACCTTATTTAATCACAACAATGATTCAAAGTTGATATTGTTGTTCAGTAGGAAAAGAAACTGAATTTTAGACTGTTCAAGGACTTGTCAGTAGTCAACAGAACTAATATTCAAATCCAGGTATGTCTGATTTGAAAGCCTGTGCTTTAAATCATTTTTTATGCTTTTCTGTTTTAATTGTTGAAAAGTTTACATTCTTTTCTCCCTTTTGATGAGTTAGTACAATTTTAATGATATTTTGCTATGGAAAAATAAGAAAGTTCAGATGATAACAGAGTGGATGATTGCAGCATTAGGTCAAAGCTTCTGCTGTTGTTTACTGTAGTATAGGATTTCAGAATATGTTTGAGGGATGTGGTGAGATCTTTCATGATAAATTAATCATTTTTGTTATTGTTAAAGCTTTTGGAGTGTTGATGAGAGACTTTTTTTTCCATCCTTCCATTTTCATTACTTTTATATATGTGTTGACTTACATAGAGGTATACTTATGATTATGTGGCTTTGGGAACATTTTTATAGGATTAATTATTATAATTTTGAATTCTAAAGGGAAGCATTATTTTTGCCAAGTTATATTTCACACTCTTTATATCTATAGTGTATGGTGACACTTCAAGAAATAAGAGACAATCCCAATTACAGAAGGGCAAAAGAAGAGAGTTGGCATTAATGAATTGAATGGTATCTTTGGAAGTTTTTAGCAAGGTTTCTATATTAGGAATCTATAGATGAAGAATTAAACTTAAATCTTATGCCCTGCCAGCATTTATTAACTAACCGAAATATGCAAGTATTTCCTTTATGGAGACTGATATGCCAGTAAGAAAAAAAAGAAGCTACGGAAGTTTTCAGCCTATACTGGACAATTGAACTTAAGGATAAAGAGTAATAATGACTGGGGTAAGAGTAGTGCTAGAAAGGAATTTGTAAGGAATCAAAAATTAAGAGAGCAGGTATCAGAATCAAGTGACTAAGAAGGACATGTGTATGGCAATGCTCTACTAGGCTGATTATAAGAGCTTTAGTGCTTGCTAGTTTGGAGTAGCATATTGGAGGAACATGATTTCAGTTAGGTTTTTAGTGATGAAATAAGTAAGAGAGAGTAGAATAATCTTAATGGGTTGAAACCATCTGCTGAAATGAATCTCCTCCATGCCTTCTTCTAATTGTAGGAGATGGTTTATTGGAAATCTCAAATTTGAGCTACTCAGACTCTGTATCCCATCCCTCTAGGGCCAGCTCAGCCCTTCATCTTGTCAAAGCAGATAAAACAGAACAGCTTGCAGTTTTCTATAAAGGGGTCCTTGGGATGAAGCATTTTAATGTCCATAAAGAGTAGACAAGACCTTCATTTTT
>RJWJ010049699.1:0-10163 GCA_004363605.1 Indri indri | reverse complement strand
GCCGGTTTCTCTGTTGGTAGTTGACCGGAGGCGGAAATGCAATCCTACCGGATGACCTGAACCGGTCTGGCAGGGAAAGTCACTGGGTTGTCAGCTATTGGTCAGTGCCAAGGCCCCAGGAACTGGCGCTTGTCGCAGAGGGGGAGAGGGGTTTTATGTCTCGCTGCTGCAAGCTCACAGGCTGTGGGAAAGACGCTGGTCAGGGGGAGGGGCTGGCTCACCCGTCTGCCCAACACCCCAACGCCTTCAGCTTCCACAGGCTGAAGGAGGCACTCAGAGTTCCCTCTCAGCTGGGGAGGCACTCAGAATTCACCGCTCAATTAATCGGGCCTGGCTGATTAACTTTAAGTCCTGGAAGGGCCGAGCTGGTTGCGAGGGCTCCCAGGCTGGGGGAAAAAAGCCGATCCGCACCGTACTGCGACCTGCTGTGGGCCCTGGGCTGGCGTTGGCCCGCCCCCAGGGCTCTGGCCCCAGAGGGAGCTGCTCAGGGGCTGGGAGGTACCCGATCAGGGAGTCAGTCGGGTCACCAGGGTGTCCCACCGTCTCCTTTATGTCTCCCTCCCCAATCTCACGCCAGACCAGCAATAGCTCTCATTTCTACTGGCCCACCCTGAGCAGTCCCAATCGCCAGCGGCAGTTTCCAGGTTAGAGTCCTCTACTCAGTAATCACCTCCCCGTTCAAGACCCGCCAGGTGCCAGAGAACAGCTTCCTGAGTCCTAACTGCCTCCGGCGGTAGCCCGGACCGGCTCCTCCCCTGGCGGGTGCAGTCCTGATGGAGCTCCAGGAAGTTCAAGTTGCTTCCAGCTCGTGTCCCCTCACCGCTGGGCCCCACGTTTCCTGACACAATTCTACATCCACTTCACATAAGCCCCTGCCTCTCGGTGGGCTTGTAAGTCTGTGGGGAAGCTAGACTGTCTCGTGAGGGACTTATCCCGGTACACTTACTGACCCGGCTGGCGCCGCCGTCTCACGCTCCACTCTCTATTGTCTGTCCGCGCTTTCCAGGTTTTGCATTCCAATCTCCCATTCGCCTTATTCTTTTTACAGATTTGTGTGTCCCCCGCTGAATCTCCACTGATTCACCTCACTGTTTTTGCAGGAGAGAGATCCGGTCGTGTGTAGCAGACCGAGATCTACATCTCTTTCTCTGGAGGCAGGGAACCAGGAGGCTGCCTTAACTCCGCCATTTCTCCCCTCCCCATAAATGTTCTTCAAAAAAGAAGAAAAAAAAAAAAGAAACTAACTGAGGCCAGTGATAAAGTAAATGAAGTAGTAAATGTTAAGAAATCTGGGACAGGTATATGCATACACAAAGAGTGCGATGCGCACCATCCAGGAAATGGACACACCTGAAGCTTGAACTTGTGAGGGGAGGAGGGACAAGGGCAACATACGTAACCTAAACATCTGTACCCCCATAATATGCTGAAATAAAAAAAAAAAGAAATCTGGGTGAAAGAATTCGTGAGGTAGACATTAAGTTCCAATGAAACATCTTTGATCTTTTAATGCCAGGAAAATGATAGAATATCCCTTTTTGTCTAGTGCCGAGCTGATTATATTTGTGAATGATAGAATTACAACAATGTCAAAAGCAAAGTGATTAAGAGCTTGGTTTTTTTAATCTTCTATTCAAATATCTTTGCTTTCTTGCTTTGTAAATAATGTGGAAAAAGGCATCATATTGATTCTACCAGCATTAGGGCAAACTTTACCAAAATAATTCCAAATAGGTCTCTACTCTTGTCTTGCAATTCTCTATGGGTTCTCTGACTTCCCTCATAAGGTGATGTATAACATTTAATGACTTTTATAGTCAATCACTGACACTAAACAAAACAGATATGGATGCATTAGCCTTTATTATCATCTTACATAATGGACTAATTAGGTTACTGATCAGATAATAGAAGAAAATGGTATCCAAAATAAACTACCTAAAGTCATCTTATTCAAGATGGAGAATTTTTTGGAATATTTTTTTCAAAGCTATTACAGTTGATCCTGAACAACATGAGGGTTAGGGTTGCCAACCCCCTGCACAGTTGAAAATCTGCATATAAATTTTGCCTTCCCCAAACCTTAACCACTAATAGCCTACTGGTGATTGGAAGTTTTACCGGTAACATAAACAGTTGATTAACACATATTTTGTATGTTTATGTATTATATACTGTATTATCACAATAAAGTAAGCTAGAGAAAAGAAAATGTTATTAAGAAAATCATAAAGAAGAGAAAATATATTTACTATTCATTAAATGAAAGTGGATCATCATAAAGGTCTGCATCCTTGTTATCTTCACTGTGAGTAGGCTGAGAAGGAGGAGGAAAAAGAGAGGTTGGTTTTGCTGTCTCAGGGGTGAAAGAGATGGAAGAAAATCCATGTATAAGTGGACCCACACAGTTGAAACTCATGTTGTTCAAGGGTCAACTGTAATTGTAATAAATACTCATTGTCGATATCATTTTCTTTTCCCCACATTCATTAAACACATATTTTTGAGCCTCTACTTTCTCCATAACATAGTGTAAGAATATGGGAATGATAAGAAAATATGACATAGCTTTCCCCCTGAAGATTTTATAATGTAGCTGGGAACACAAAGTGAATATGTATATTCTGGTTTCTCTTCAGATCATATAAATCTTTTGCCTTTTACAAAGTGAATATGCATGAAAAATATATAAGCAATTCAAAATAAAATAGCAATATGCTATAAGCAAGGAATAGGAAAGAGTCAAAGATGAGAGTGGGTTTGATAATAAGGAATACAGATGCTCCTCAACTTACAGTGGGTTACATCCCAATAAACCCATCATAAATTTAAAATACCATAAGTGGAAGGTGCATTTAATACACATAACCTACCAAACATCACAGCTTAGCATGGCCTACCTTAAATGCGCTCAGAAATTCTTACATTAGCCTAGAGTTGGGCATAATCTCTAACACAAAGCCAATTTTATAATAAGTGTCAAATATCTCATGTAATTTATTGAATATTGTACTGAAAGTAAAAAGCAGAATGGTTGCATGGGTACTTGAAGTATGGTTTCTACCAAATGCACATCACTTTCACACCATAATAAAGTCAAAAAATCATAAGTCGTATCCTCGTAAGTTGAGGACCATTTGTAATTAGAATATGATAATTACATAGCAAGAAAGCTCAAGGAACACAAAATTAGAATAGTCAGGAGTTCACTGGGAAGTTGAGTGTGAATAGAGATCAGTGTGGACTAGAAGAGTTAAGGAAGGAGTTATGAAAGGGTATTGGAAGTGGACTGGACTTTGAATAATGTTAAGAACTGGACAGCAAAAAAGAAGAGGAACCATGTCCAAAAATGGGAAGGAAAGAATGAGCTGAGCACATTGAGGAGAGAGTAAATAGAATTATAGCATGAAACAGACTGTGAAGAGTCCCTGTAGGTAAATTTGGGTGTTAGGGATGGACCAGACTAAGGGAAACTTTGAGACTAGAAATCTAAGGAGTAGAATTCAATACAACGAACAATCACTGTAGTTTACAATATACAACTCACAGGCTAGATGGTGTGGTAGATAAAAAGATTAATAGATCACAGAAGTTCTCACTATTTAAAGAAATTTGCAACCAAATAGGATTTTTTTCCCATATGAAATAGGAAGCCTTTGAGAGATTTTGAGCAAGAGAATGATTGGAGATTTGATAAGTAATATGTTAAGAGAATTTCTTTGACTGCAATATTTAGCATTAATTCTAGTGTGATGACATGATGATTAAATAGAGATAAAGAATTGGATTAAGAATTCAATTTGGAGGAAAAATCAATTAACTCCAGACATGCTGATTTTCTGATGACTACCAAATTTTCAAGTGCAAAATGTTCATTAATCATTTAGAAATATATAAATGACATACAATGGGGGATGTTTGCGCTTAATGTAATTTTTTGGAAATTATGAGTATAGAGGTGATATTTGAAACCATAGCAATAGCTGAAAGTTGTATATTGGATATAATGGATGGCCTAAGGACTGAGCCTAAGAGAATATCCACAGAGATCTGATGAATTATTGAATAGCCATTAAAGGAAGAAAGAAAGATTGGTCAGAGTGATATGAGGAAAACTAGGATATTGTACTATCACAGCAATTAGGAGAGTTTCAAGAGCTAAAGGATCCTGGGTATCAAATAGAGCAGAAAGATTGAGTATAGTGAGATAAAATATGCATAGAATATTTCCTTACTATGACAAAAATTTAGAGGTATATTCTATTCCTATTTTTTACTATCTTGGTTAGCAGGGATAATGGCAATAGATCAGTGGGAGTTCTCTTTCATTAGTAGTCACTATCTTTGATTGCCCACCTTTCTCTGTGAAACAATAGCTGATGCTAAGTCTGACAGGACTCTTTGTCTCCACATACTAAATTCCGACCCTCCTTTAGTGTCCGAAGTGTGTTTGTCCTCCCATAATTATGAATTCTATTAAACAGTTTTACAATAAAATTTACATCGACTAGACAGCTGCCTTCTTCAATAATAGAAGAGAACATGTGCTGCAGATTCCTAGACATGCTGACTACAATTTGAGACCCAGATTTAAATTTACTGTGATTTGAAAAGCAGGCAAATATTGGTTGTCCCAGGTTTCAATACTTCTCTCTCACTGATTTATCCATCTATCAATACATATGCATATGCTGTTTTATATAAGGCCTCAGATCCTCTCAGCAATCGATAAACATGCATTAAACCCTCTTCTTCCCTTTAAGTCTGGGGGAACATGGGTCATATGCTCTTTCAGGCACAGAAAATGAAAAAAACCAACATTTGGTGGTACTTTATCATTCAGAAACATTTTTCATTTAGTTATTCTATGAGACAACTACTGATAGACTCAATTTAACAGTGAGGAAACCGAGGGCTAGAGCGGTTAAATGACTTCTACATGGGCATCCAGACAACAAATCAATGAGATGGGTGGGACTCAAACCTGGCCATCTAATTTTAAATCTGCAACCATGCAAATAAAACAGCAATTATTCTCCAGGGACTTTTGTATTTATTGCTCAAACAGGGCTTATACTAGCCATGAGACACACAAAAAAAGTATTCAGAAAGCAAAAAAAAAAAAAAAAAAAGCATACTGTATACATTTGGATATGTCTACAGCATGGGTAGGTATTACTGCATACACAATTAAAACAACATTAACTGATTCAAAAATCAATTAATAAGACACTTTATAAAACACTTACTATATGGGCACCAGAACCCATGGAGATATAATGCATATATGTGAACGCATACTCCAAGTGTAAAACACTTTATACATAATCAAATAACTCCTTAAATTTGTTACTCTTTGATGTTTCATGCAATAGTTTCTGCAGTAATCAGAAGTCAAGCGAATTATCTGCAGCTGTAGACAACTGTTAGGGCAGCAAACAGAAAATCATGTAGCAAACAAATGATGCAATATTTAATGTGTAGAGGTTGTGGAGTGTTTTATTTTTTACAGAAAGGCATAGTTTCATATACACCCTATGTAGGTAAGGGTATTATTTTTATAGTTGAATTTATTCTATCCTACTTTATCCTATTTTAAGATTGCAAACACTTATACAACACTGCTTTAGAAATGCTTCCCAGTTATTTTGGAATTTATTTCTGATTTCAAGGAAATGCAATTGATGTTGTTTCAGTTCATTCTTAACTAAATCATCTAAATGTTTCAGTAGAGAGTTTTGTTTACCAAGAAGCCTCTGACTCTCTCTAAGTTATTTCTTTTATAATGGCTTTAGTTTTCTCCCCAAAGGCACAAATAAGAGAATGCTTAGAATTATAAAATGTGGTTTCTCTCACTCTCTGTTTTTTTAAGCGTAAAGCAGTCATGAATTTTATAACTAAACAGTATCAGATCTGCCTCCAATCTTGTGAATAGACAATAGTCCCTTGTGAATTCCATTTGGAATCAAAGTAAAAAATGTAAAAAAAAAATAATAGTAAACACTTTGAAATTATAACTTTGTACCAATCATATTAATTGATTTAATCCTCATGCTAGCTCTCACTCACAGTGCTGTGCTGCCCTTCTAATCCAAACAATAACCTCTTAGCTCACTTGACCAGAATTTAAGCTTTGCACGTGGTAAATAGAAGCTTAGAAATGTAAGTTTCGGGAAAACATGCTGTATGCTCAGATCTGAACAGTCTCAAACACAAAGCATATTAAGATATTCTGGTGCCTCTTTGTATAGTCCTCATTCTTTTAGGCTCTGTTCCTTATCTCTAATATTTCTACATTATATTTTTAACAGCTTTGTTGAGATAAAATTCATATACCATGTAATTTAACCACTTAAAATATACAATTTAATTTTTAGTATTATATAGTCACGGAGTTGTGTAATCATCACCAAAATCTAATTTTAGTGCATTTTTGTAACCCCAAAAGGAAACCCCATATTCATTAAGCAATCAATCCCACCCACCCCTCACTGCCCAGACCTAGACAACCACTAATCTACTTTTCATCTCTATGGATTTGGCTATTCAAGACATTTTATAAAAATGGAATCATACAATATATAGTTTTTTGTGACTAGCTTCTTTTACTTAGGGTAATGTTGTGAAGATTCATCCTATTCAAAAGAGTTGGTTTATATCAGAATCATTTTATAATTACATTTGGATGCGTTTAGCAAATAGTTCAACTGAGAGTGTAATTGTAGTTCTTTTTCAACTATTTCTTTATTTTCATTATAAATTAATGCTGGAAGGGAGCCTTCAACTAAAACTTTAGGTCCCCAGCTGTGTTTGTAGTCACAAGTATGCACATAACTTATCAGACTAGGAACATCCCTATTAAAGAAAGTGGCTAAGTGAGGCTTCCTGGATGGACAAGTCAGTTCTTACATGGGCACTGGACAAGGCTCCTGCTCCAAATGATCAATCTCCCTGCCAGTCATAGGCTGGCTCTGGATTTTTAGGCAGTTTTAAATTGTAAGACAGCTCTATAAAAATTCAAAAGTTCCTAATGCTTGAGGTTAGCCCTTTGTAGTTAAAAATCTTAGTATTCAGCTCATACCCTGAAACCTTGCTAATTATAGTATGGTCCAATGACCGGCAATGTAGAATAACCAGTGAACTTTTTTTTTTTTAATTTATAGATTTAGAGGGTAAAAGTGCAGATTTTTTTACACAGATACATTAAATAGTGGTGAAGTCTTCACTTTTTGTGTAACCCTACCACATTAGTGTACATAATACTCATTAGGTAATTTTTCATCCCATACCCTCTCCCATGGTCCCACCCTCTCACCCTTCCAAGTCTCTAATGTCTATTATTCTACTGTCTATGTCCAGATGTATACATATATAGCTCCACTTATAAATGAGAAGATACAGTATTTTACTTTCTGGGTTATTTTACTTAAGATAATGGCTTTCACTTCTACCCATATTGCTGAAAAAGACATGATTTCATTCTTTTGTATGACTGAGTAGTATTCCATGGTGTGTATATATGTGTGTATATATGTGATATAATATATATACATGATATATACTATACCGTATTATATACTACTGTAATATATATATATATAATACCTTCTTTATCCAATCATCAGTTGATGAACACTTAGGTTGACTCCATATCTTTTCTGTTGTGAATAATGCTGCAATAAACATATGAGTGCAGGTATCATTTTGATGTAAGGATTTTTTGTTTTCCTTTGGATAGATTCCCAGAAGTGGGATCACGGGATCAAATGGTAGCTATACATTTAGTTCTTTGAGAAATCTCCATACTGTTTTCCATGGAAGTTGTATTAATTTACATTCCCACCAATGGTGATAAGCATTCCCTTTTCACCACATCCTCACCAGCATCTATCATTTTTTGATATTTTTAATAATGGCCATTCTGATTGATGTAAAATGGAATCTCATTGCGTTTTTAATTCGCGTGTCTCTGTCATGCATATTGGGCATTTTTTCATATGTTTGTTGGCCAATTGAATGTCTTCTTTTGAAAAATGTCTGTTCTTGTCCTTTGCCTATTTTTTATGGGGTTCTTTGTTTTTTTCTTATAGAGTTGTTTGAGTTTCTTGTAGATTGTGGACATTAGTCCTTTTTTTAATGTATAGTTTGTAAATATTTTCTCCCATTCAGAAGATTGTCTGTTTACACTGTTGATTATTTGTTTTGCTGTGTGAAAGCTTTATAGCTTAATTAAGTCCCATATGTCTATTTTTGGTTCTGTTGCATTTATTCTGAAGTCTTAGTCATGTATTCTTTATCTAGGCCAATTTCCAGAAGGGGGTTTTCTAGGTTTTCTTGTAGAATTTTTATCATTTCAGGTCTTACATTTAAGTCTTTAATTCATCTGGAGTTAATTTTTATGTATGATGAGAGATGGAATCCAGTTTCATTCTTCTGCATATGGCTATCCTATTTTCTCAGCACTATTTATTGAATAAGTGTCCTTCCCTCAGTGCATGTTTTTGTTTATTTGGTTGAAGATAAGTTGGTTGTAGGTATATGGCTTTATTCTAGGTTTTTTATTCTGTTCCGTTGATCTCTGTGTCTGTTTTTATACCAGTACCATGCTGTTTTGGTTGCTGTTACCTTGTAGTATAATTTGAAGTCAGGTTCTGTGATCTTTGTTCTTTTTGCTTAGGATTGTTTTGGCTGTTTGGGCTCTTTTTTGGTTCCATATGAATTTTAAGATACTTTTTTTCTAATTCTGTAAAAAATGATATTGGTATTTTGAGAGAAATTGCATTGAATCTGTAGATTGCTTTGGGCAGTATGGTTATTTTAATAATATGATTCTTCCAATCCATGAGCATGAGATATTTTTCCATTTGTTTGCGTCATCTATGATTTCTTTCATCAGTAGTTTGTAGTTTTTCTTATGGAGATTTTTTGCCTTCTTGGTTAACTATATTGTATATGGAATTGAGGTTTTAATTTGGTTCTTGGTTTGGTTTTTATTGGTTTATAGATATGCTACCAATTTTTGTATGTTGATTTTGTACCCTGAGACTTTACTGAATTAATTTATCAAATCTAGGAGTCTTTTGGAGAAGTCTTTAGAGTATTCTGTATGTAAGATTATATCATCAGCAAACACAGATAATTTGACTTCCTCTTTTCCAATGCAGATGCCCTTTATTCCTTTCTCTTGCCTGATTGCTCTTGGTAGGACTTCTACTACTATGTTGAATAGGAGTGGTGAAATTGGGCATCCTTATCTTACTCCAGTTCTTAAGGGGAATGCTTTCAACTTTTTCCTATTTAGTATGATGTTGGCTGTTGGTTTGTTATATATGGCTTTTATTATTTTGAGGTACATTCTTTCCATGCCTAGTTAGTTGAGGATTTTTATCATGAAAGTGTACAGAATTTTATTGAATGTTTTTACTACATCTATTGAGATAATCATCTGATTTTTATTTTTAATTCTGTTTAAGTGGTGAACCACATTTATTGATTTCCATGTGTTGAAACATCCTTGCATCCCTGGAATAAACCACACTTGATTGTGTGGTATTATCTTTTTGATATATTGTTGGATTTGGTTTGCTAGTATTTTGTTGAGGATTTTTGCATCTATGTTCATAAAGGTTATTGATCTGTAGTTTTTCCTTTTTTTTTTTTTTTTTTGCATTCTTGTCTGTCTTTGGTATTGGGGTGATACTGGCTTCATAGAATGAGATAGGGAGGATTCCCTCCTCCATGATTTTTTGAAACATTTTCAATTGGATTGAAACCAGTTCTTCTTTGTATGTCTGATAGAATTCTGCTGGCAGTCTGTTTGTTCCTGGACTTTTATTTTTGTTAGAAGATTTTTTTATGAAATATTTAATCTTACTTGTTATTGTTCTGTTGAGGGTTTCTATTTCTTCCTGGTTCAATCTTGGGAGGTTGTATGTTTCCAGGAATTTATCCATTTCCTCTAGATTTTCTAGTTTGTAGGCATAGAAATATTAAACTCTAGCATTTTAAAAAGACCCCCACATTATTCATATATATTCAAATTTAAAAGCCTCTGCACTAAAGGGTATTAGGAGAAATTAGATTTAGAAGAGATATCTGTGAGAAAGTTGAATAACAAACAATGAATGAATGAATGATTAGAAAGAGATACCTCTTTACTTCAC
>RJWJ010049698.1:0-10163 GCA_004363605.1 Indri indri | reverse complement strand
CACACGCACACACACACTATAACAATTGAATTGAACTTCCGTTGTGTGAAAAATGAAAGAATTAGAGCTATTTGTATCCATACAGGTGAATTACAGAAGTACAGTATTGAGCCAAGAAAGCAGGTAGCAGAAGAATACATACACCATCTTGCCATTTGCATGTAAAAATTTTTTTAAAACTACAAAAGAAACGCAGGAAGAAATGCATAGGAATGATAAGCGCTGATTGGGTGGAGGGTAGAGAAGAGAAGGCCATCAGGGAGGGGCTGTAACTGTGGGCACATGGGTGTTTATAATAGCATACATATATCCATCTATATATCCAGAATATTTCATGGTGAATTTCTTCTGGATAGTTGACAAGCAACTAGGGTAACTGATTTAATTGTTTCAATCATAATAAAATTCCTCATTAGATGCAACCTAAACTTTCTTTTTTTAATTATTGAAAGTAAAAATTTATTAAAAGATACTTATAAATAATAACCAAGAACCTTTGTCTGTCCTGAGATCCCAAAGATTTTTTTCTAGGATTTCTTTTCTAGGTTTATAGTATTGGCATTTTGCATTTAAGTTTGTAATCCATTTCTAGTTAATTCATTTGTAGGGCGTGAAGTTTAGTCGAGATTTTTTAGCCTATGGATGTCCGTTTTCTCTGGTACAATTTCTCGAAAATACAAAGCCTTCTTCCTTCGGTTGCTTTTGTACCTTTGTCAAAAATGAGTTGGGCATATTTGCATGAGTCCGTTTCTGGATTTTTTATTCTGTTCCACTGATCTGTGTATTTCCACTAATATCATACTGTTTGATTACTATAACTGTATACTAAACCTTAATATCTAGTAAAATCATTCATATGCTTTATTCTTTTTCAATAATTATTTTAGCTATTCTAGGGTTAGTGCTTTTTCATATAAAATTAAAAATAACCTTATATATGTACACAAAACATCTTGCTGAGCTTTTGTGTTTTTAAATGCAAAATAATTTTTTTAAATTTCAAAATACTAAGGGGGTACAAATGTTTTAGGTAACATGGATCACTTTTGTAATGCTTGAGTCCCACTATAGGTATGCCCGTCACCAAGATAGTGTTCATTGTACCCATTAGGTAGGCTTTTGACACTCCCCTTCTCCCCACTCCCCCCCTGGTTGATTTCCACTGAGTTTTACTTCCCTCTGTGCACGTATGCGCTCATTGGTTAGTTCCAGTTTAATAGTGAGTGCATGTGGTGTTTGTTTTTCCATTCTTTTTTTTTTTTTCCCAGCATTTTATGGGGGTACAGATGTTTAGGTTATGTATGTTGCCCTTGCTCCCCCTCCCCCGTTTTTCCATTCTTGAGATACTCACCTAGGAGAAGGGTCTCCAGTTCCATCTATTGCAATGAGTCCATTTCTGGGTTCTTTATTTTGTCCCGCTGATGTGTGTATTTTCACTAATACCATGCTGTTTGATTACTGTAAATTGTTGTAAATGGTATTAATTCATCTTTTTATGGCTGAGCAGTACTCCATGGTATACATATACCACATTTTATTAATCCACTTATGAATTGATGGGCACTTGGGTTGATTCCACATCTTTGCAGTTGTGAATTGTGAATGCAGTTGTGAATGCAATAAACATTAGACCGTGGGTGTCTTTTTGATGAAAAGTCTTCTTTTCCTTTAGGTAAATACCCAGTAGTCAATAGCTGGATTGAATGGTAGGTCTACTTTTAGTTCTTTGAGGAATCTCCGTACTGTTTTCTATAGAGGTTGTACTAATTTTCAGTCCCACCAACAGTTTATAAGCATTTCTTTCTCTCTACATCCATGCCAGCCTTTACGTTTTTTGATGTTTTAATAAAAGCCATTCTAACTGGAGTAAGGTGATAGATAATACCTCATTGTGGTTTTAATTTGCATTTCCCTGATGATTAGTGACGTTGAACATTTTTTCATGTTTTTTGGCCCTTTGTCTTTTGAGAAGCTTCAGTTCATGTCTTTTGCCCACTTTTTAATAGGGTTGGGGTTTTTTGCTGATTTGCTTGAGTTCTTTGTAAATTCTGGACATTAGCCCTTTATTGGATGTGTAGCTTGCACATATTTTCTCCCATTCTGGAGGTTGTCTGTTTGCTCTGTTGTTTCCTTAGCTGTGCAGAAACTTTTAATTTAATCAAATCCCATTTATTAATTTTTGTTGTTGCCATGATTGCCATTGGGGTCTTAGTCATAAATTCTTTGCCTAGGGCAGTATCTAGAAAAGTGTTTTCTATATTTTCCTCTAGTATTTTTATGGTTTCATGCCTTAGATCTAAGTCTTTTATCCATCTTGAATTAATTTTCGTGAGTGGTGAAATGTAGGGGTCCTGTTTCATTCTTCTGCATGTGGCTATCCAATTTTCCCAGCACCATTTATTGAATAGGGCTTCTTTTCCCCAGCGTATGTTGTTGTCTGCTTTGTCAAAGATCAGTTGGTTGTAGGTAGATGGCTTTATGTCTGGGTTTTCTGTTCTGTTACATTGGTCTATGTCTCTATTTTTGTACCAATACCATGCCGTTTTGGTTACTATAGCTTTGTAGTATAGTTTGAAGTCTGGTAATGAGATGCCTCCAGATTTGTTCTTTCGCTTCAGATTGCTTTGGCTGCTTGGCCTCATTTCTGGTTCCAAACAAAGAGTAGAATTACTTTTTCTAGATCTGCGCAGTGTGACGTTGGTAATTTGATGGGGATTTCATTGAATTTGTAAATCACTTTGGTTAGTATGTATATTTTAACAATGACAATTCTCTAAATTTTTTTCTCTTTCACCTTGCTTTTAATATGTTTTCTTTCTTTTATCCTCTGGAGAAATAGAGGATATCCTCACATTACTTCTCCATTTTATTCATTTTAAGTAGTCGCATAAGTCATTTTTAATATATGCAATATTATCTGGACTACTCCCTAATAATTTATTTGCTCAGGTGTCTGAAAATGTCACTCTTCCTCTTCCCCTGCAGGTCTTCACAACACTGTCCGTGACCAAGCGCTCTGGGGGAAGCATCCTCCAGACTGGCTGCTGAGGTTAAGTCCCAGTGTGGATGCTGTTGCCAAGACTCCAAACCACTGATATGTTTCCTTGCCCAATCCAAGGCAAAGTTTTCAAGAAGGTTCTTGGGCTCCTGGCACCTGTGTCTTGTGCCTACCACCACCCAAGGCCCCCTTGGATCTCATGGTTAGGAATCAGTGAATGAAAGGCAGGCAGCATCACACTGGGGTCGCTCTGATGGACTCGAAACTGACATCAGGCAGTGCATCGAAGGGATGCGTCCATGAAGTCACCAGCCCCAAGCCTGTATGTATGGTGGGCAGTGATGGAACAGCTGTCGGATCAGTTTTAGCACGGCCTTTCCTTTGTTGGTTTTCTTATTCCTGTTGTCAAGTTTTCTAACGTCGATTGTTTTTTCTTTTTTTCTCCATGATGTTAATGATGTTAGAGATGAAAATGTTAGCAATGGATTTTTATCCAAAAGCAGGTCATGGCTGGAGTATACAGATCAGGTGTCTGGTTGCATGGAAGGGATGAGTTGGCTCACTTGGAGGCTACATAGGCTTGTCCCTTCCAAGGGAACTGTCTTACGACTAAGATGGACTGTTCTGCTTCACTGACCTATTCAGCAGTTTCTCCTCTAACAAGTTATATGCCCAAAACAAGCAAATCTATGACTGACTGGCCAAATTTGCCCCCACGTGCTACATCGCTGATTATTTTAAGTCCTGTTTAGGAAGGGAAATGACTACTTGGCCAGACTGTTTGAAGTCATATTCCACTGCATGAAATGTGTATGTTTGCCACCGCTGTTCATCACAGAGGCAGACATACACTTGAAAATGGAGGAAAAACAGTAAATGTCTTACTTTAGTTTATTATGTGTTGGTCTAGGTGAGCTGAGATCATTAGCAATGGAAAACGCATAACTTGTTTAAAACTCTTTTTTGTCTAGCTTTATGCTAAAAACACAAAATATCGCAGCTTTATTTTGTGTGTGTTAGGGATCTATCCCTTCCTAAGAATTACCTTCATAGGAAAATAGGCCTTTTCATACTTGTGATTTAAATCTTTTGTGGTAATTGCTTTTTAAAGGAAGCTGTTAATATCATAAGTTATTATTATTATTGAACACAGGTGGTTGTGAAGGATTTTCATTTAAAAACCAAGTGGTTTTGACTTTTTCTGTTGAACGAACGACCATACCTGCTAAAGTGTTTGCAGAAGTATTTATGCGCCGTTAGTACTCCAACTTGTATTATAAAGACAACTAACTCTTCAGTTACATGTTTCTATGTAAATGTACTGGCGAAGGATTATAAATTGAGTTTTGAACACGTGCTGTGGATATCAGGCCTCCTGCCAGCAGTTGTTGTGGCTCCTCTTCTGTTCCCTTCCCTCCACCTGTATTTCTCAGCTACAGCGCTGAGTGGTTGCTTCAATGTGGATTTCTGGGCCACCTCAGGGAACCCACGTGTCTACCTGGCATCTAGTCAGCAGCACACCTGACCCTGTCCCACGGGCTCTGCCTCTTGTCCTTATCCCATCTGGTTCTATGAAGGAAATGGGAAGAGGGAAAGGGGAGAGGGGAATCGAGGCAGTTGACTTGTTTTATTTATTTATTTTTTTAGTTTGTTTTTTCTCCAAGTCAGCCAATCTCTGAAATTAGAACAGCAGGCAGTATGAGATAATTGTGCCTGATCATGTTGCGGTTCTGTCTTAGTGAAATGGGAAGTTAATGTCCCCACAAGAAGGACTATACTTTATAGACTTGTCTTGTTTAGGTTTTGTAATTGCCCAGTGTATTGAAACACAGACTAAATTCCATGTATTTTTATTATAAATCTTCTCGGAAAAAATGTGAAACATTAAATGGTATTAGTATCCACATGTGTGCCTGTTTATTGGACAAGGGTCTTGGGATTATCTTCAGGAGTGTCCAGTAGTCCTCCAGTTTCGTGTTGAAGATGGTAAGAACTAGCTGCCAGGTAGGCTTCCGTGACTCTGTGCTGTTAGGCCTGCTTGGTATCTGTTGAGGTTTACATGTCAGTGTTGGCTTTTCTAGTTCCATTTGCGGCTTGTCCTGATTTGACCTGTCAGCCTTTAGGGTGGCAAAGTCCCCCTAGAGACAGCATCACTGAAGTTCAGCTGGGTTTTCCAGCGCTTTGTGCATCCAAGACTGCATAGTGCATTAACCCGTACAGCGCTGTGGAGGGTGTGCGATCCCTTCTTTGTCCCTGGACTGACCATGGATACATTAATATATTTGGGGCATACCAGTCCCTGGAAGTATCAGGCACATAGGTGTTCAATAAATATTTACAGAAATGTTGGTTGGCATGTTCAGATTATTCATTCACATGTACTTAATTTTCTTATGCATCAGTTGTTAAGCAGAAGCTTCTCTATTTTGGGTAATCCTTACCCCAAAAAGACTTCCCAGTTTGTATTTTCTTTCCGTCCTGAGTAATTGCAGGGTGCTCACAATAACAGCTAAATGAGTGTTTACTGTAACATGTGCCAGACACTGTGCTTGACACACACTGGCTAACTTAATCCTTGTAATAACCCTTTTGTACCCATTTATAGATGGAGAAAGGCCCGGGGTACGAGTCACTTGCTAGGGTAGTGGTGCATCAAGTTTTCGAGGCCAGAGCTGGCAAAGGCCCAGCCTCTTAGTCACCTTGGCATACTGCGTCCCCATTCATCTCTGACACAGGAGCTTTCAGGCTGCTGTGTCAGTTCCTGGGACTGATCATTTTTCCCATGCCATCAAGCAGTGCTGTCTGCACACGTAATAAATACCTTGTCTGAAATGTCCTAACACTTTTTCCTAACTGGTCTTTCCCACTGCCAGTTTACTTCCACGCTATAGCCAGGGTTTATTGCTCCAAATTCCCTTGCCTCAAGCCTGTGAGGGCTTCCGAAAACCTGCAACTAGGTCCGTGGTACCTTGCTAGACCCTGGACCTGTCACCTGCAACTCTGACCTCTGCTTTGACTTGCCTGTTCTGGACGCACCTGCCTCCCTTAAAGGTCACCTCTGGATTGCCTCCAACCCAGTTCTCTACCTTTATTATTTATTAGCAGGATACTCTGTATTGTCTTTAGAGCTCTTTGAACTACTCTGCGTGGAGACTGGTGTGAGCCTCTGTTAGATGGGCAGGTAGAACCATACCACTTGGGTCAGGACCTACCAGAGATGGCCACTTGGGGGGCCTATTAATTTCTTCCTGTTATGTCAAGAATTTCTGGTTCAAGTGTTAAAGATACAAAGGACCAGGCCGGGCGCGGTGGCTCACGCCTGTAATCCTAGCTCTCTGGGAGGCCGAGGCGGGCGGATCATTCTGAGCCCAGGAGTTCGAAACCAGCCTGAGCAAGAGCGAGACCCCATCTCTACTAAAAAATAGAAAGAAATTAACTGGACAGCTAAAAATATATAGAAAAAATTAGCTGGGCATGGTGGCGCATGCCTGTAGTCCCAGCTACTCGGGAGGCTGAGACGGTAGGATTGCTCGAACCTGGGAGTTTGAGGTTGCTGTGAGCTAGGCTGACGCCACGGCACTCGCCCCAGGCAAGAGAGTGAGACTCTGTCTCAAAAAAAAAAAGATACAAAGGACCTAAACAAAAATGGTCAGCCTCACCAGTGAGGGGAAATGCAACTCAAACTGCAGTGAGGTATCGTACTTACTGTGATGGTTAATTTTGTCAACTCGACTAAGGGGTGCCCAGATAGGTAGGTGGTAAAACATTACTTCTGTGGGTGTCTGAGGGTGTTTCTGGAAGAGATCAGCAATTGAATCGATGAAGGTCACCCTCACCAATGTGGGTGGGCATCATCCAATCCTTGAGAGCCCAAGTGAACAAAAAGCAGAAGGGTAAATTTGTTCTTTCAGTCCTTGAGCTGGGATGTTCATCTGCCCTGGGACCTCACTGCTCTGGTTCACGGGAATTCATTTGTACTGGGACTTACATCACTGGCTTCACAGTCTCAAGCCTTCAGATTTGGATTGGAACTACACCACGTACTTTCCTGGGCCTCCAGCTTGCAGATGGTACTGTGGGACTTCTTAGTCTCCATGATCACAAGCCAATCTCTCATAATAGATCTCTGTATTTTATTTATCTTTTTTGAGACAGGGTCTCGCTCTGTCACCTGGGCTAGAGTGCAGTGGCACAATCATAGCTCACTGCAGCCTTGGAACTCCTTGGCTCAAGTTCCTGCCTCAGCCTCCTGAGTAGCTGAGACTATAGGTGTGCACCACAACACCTGGCTCAGTTTTTTAATTTTAAAGTGTCGGTCTTACTATGTTGCTCAGGCTGGTCTTGAACACCTCAGGCTCCTAAAGTACTAGGATTAGAGGCGTGAGCCACCATGCCTGGCCAATAAATGTCTGTTTTACATACATATATATCTATAAAACATTGGTCTGGTTCTGTGGAGAGCCCTGACTAATACGCCCACTGTATTACAAGTTTGAAGAGTCTGACAGTATCAAATGTCAGCAAATATGTGGAGCAACTGGAACACTTATTTTTTGCTGGTGGTGGTACCAATTGGTACAATCACTTTGGAAAACAATTTGGCATTACTCAATAAAATATGTGTGCAAGGTTTGTGGAGATAAATGTGTAAGCTACTGCACACTAGGTGTATATCCAGCACAACTGTACATCAATGCACCAAAAGACATGCACAGGAATTTCCATTACAGTTAGCAAACAACAAAATGCCAAACAAAACCTGGAAACAGCATAAATACCCATCAGCACAAGAATGGGCAAATGAGTTGTGGTGTGTACACAGAAGATTGTAACAGTTCCAAGTGTAGTAACTTTATACATAATTTGGAGGAAAAGAACACACTGAAGTCCCACCGTTTCATTACTCTTCCATCTCATCTTTACCATGGCAACCACCCTTTATCTTTTATCTTCCTTTATCTTTTGCTCTGATTTGCAATTGCCTACTAAATTGTTTCTCCAACCCATCTTTCCACTCTTAATTCTGACCAAATCATGTAATAAATGTTAAATTTTACCATATGCATGCTTACTGTCTGCACAGTTGTGTCCTAAGTGCTACACATGCATCAATTCATTCAATGCTCACGCCCACTAGAAACGAATATTGCTCAACCTCAATTGGAGGTCCAGGCCAGGCACTCAGTGGGGTGCACCGACGGGAAGGTGGGTCTTGGGCTCAGCAGGGAGGGGAAATGGTGGTCTCTGAGTCAGTATCTACACAGAAAACTAATGGCAACCACGAGATTGGTTACTGTTGCTAAGATTGAGAAGGCTGGGCTGTTTCATCCCCACTAAGCATCATGGGCAAAAGGCCCAGTGTTTGTAAAAACTTTTGAGACTTAAAAAAAAAAAAACCTTCAGAATATGAAAGAAGAAAACCCAACACAAGAAAACTGAAATGGACAAATTTTTAAATGCCTGCATAATATTATTTCAACCAATCAAATGCAATTGGATCCAGTTCCCATATATCTGTGAGCGAACTATATCCAAAGCAGGAAGGGTATGCATTTCATTATGTCTGGAATGATGTGGGCTCTGGAAGTACAAGTGCGTAGAGGAATGAAGCCCTTAAAATGGCCGTGAGAGGAAATGTAAAGAGAAGAGGCATCACTATTGGGGCTGCAGGCAAAGAGAAAGAACTGCACATCCGAGACGCTTTCCATGCAGTGGTTCAATGAATCTTGCAAGAACCTTCAGAACTGGTGTTACACCCATTTTTCAGATGAAAAAAGTGAGGTTTGAAGTCATTTAGTCACTTACCCAAGTTCACATGTGTGGCTTAAGTAGCGTGGGTGACTCCAAAGCCAGAGAGTTGTGCCCCCTAGCGTCCATCTCTGTGAACAGCAGGCTGCCACTCCTGCCTAACAACCATCGTTGGTTTTATTGGAACACATTTTGCTTATGCACTTGAATGAATAAGGCCGCAGAGCTAAAAAAAAATTACAGGGCTTGCAGATCAAGGGGGAAAGACAAACAGTTTAGCAGATAATTCTGGGAAAACTCGTTTGCTATATGTATAAACCACAAAACTGGATTCTTACCTAACGCACAACGAAGACAGACTTGCAACAGATTAAAGACCTAAATGTGTATGATAGAACCATAAAATTTATATGGCACATGTAGGAGAATATCTCTGTGACCTAGAGGTGGGGAAGAACTTCCTAAACTGTGGTCTCATAGAACAAATCATAAAGCAAAAGTGTCGATGTGCCAACTGCCTCTGAAGTTCTGATCCATGAAGACCACCATGGAGAAAGTTACTTAGGTTGGTGCAAAAGTAATTGTGGTTTTGGACAGTGAATTTTAAATCATTATAACTAGGCTCAAACACATCTTTATTAATCAAAATAGGAACCATTACTATCAACACATTTTTTGCCAGCAAGAAATAAGTTTGTTTATTCTTGTAGCATAAAAATCTGTGCTTCAGGATTCAACGAACTCTTGGAAAGCATTTTCTGCATCCTGCTGGTTGTGGAAGCGTTTTCCCTGCAAAAAGTTGTCTAGATGGTTGAAGAAGTGGTAGTCGGTTGGCGAGAGGTCAGGTGAAGATGGCAGATGAGGCAAAACTTTATAGCCCAATTTGTTCAACTTTTGAAGTGTTGGTTGTGCGACATGCGGTTGGGCGTTGTCATGGAGAAGAATTGGGACATTTCTGTTGACCAATGCCGGCTGCAGGCATTGCCGTTTTCAGTGCATCTCATTGATTCGCTGAGCATACTTCTCAGATGTAATGGTTTCTCCGGGATTCAGAAAGCTGTAGTGGATCAGACCACCAAACAGTGACCATGACTTTTTTGGTGCAAGTTGGGCTTTGGGAAGTGCTTTGGAGCTTCTCATCCAACCACTGAGCTGGTTGTTGCCAGTTGTCATAACAATCCACTTTTCGTCACACGTCACAATTCAATCAAGAAATGGTTCGTTGTTGTGTAGAATAAGAGAAGATGACACTTCAAAATGACAACTTTTTGATTTTCGGTCAGTTCAAGAGGCACCCACTTACCGACGTTTTCACCTTTCCAATTTGCTTCAAATGCCAAACGACCATGGAATGGTCAACGTTGAGTTCTTCAGCAACTTCCTGTGTAGTTGTAAGAGGATCAGCCTCGATGGTTGC